>BLSH010443701.1:39795-52317 GCA_018402905.1 Glandirana rugosa | reverse complement strand
GCTGGAGCCGTACTTCGGCAATAGCGCGGATCTGGAGGGGTTAAAGCAGAACTCCGGGTTTGGCAAAAAATCCCCCATTAGTACACCCCCCCATACTAAACACTAAACAGTTATTACCATTGTGAAATTTCTTACCTTTGTAGAGATATGTCCAATTTAATTTACAGGAAGTGGTCTCTCCGATTGAAAAGATGCAGCATGTATTTTGCTAAGCAGGCTCTGTTAGAACAGTGATTACATAATATCCTATTCTCTCTGTTTAAACTGTCCTCAAACTACATTTCCGATCATGCATTGTACATTTCGATGAATGTTTGGGAGGTACACTAGGCCTGTAAATGTAAAAGCGAACAAGCCCACTTCAACATGAGTCACTCCCCTCATTCTGCAGCCAGGCCCACTATTCAGTGACACACAACATGTCTGTTCTCTCCCCTCCAGCTACAAGGAGATAAACATATTGCCATTACTGTATGCAATCATTACTGAACTGTAGACACATCCCATAATGATATATTATACACCCTATACTCTGCTGTAATTCAGTATTAGTATTAGAAAAAATACTACTTCTGCTGTAGATTTGAGATCTTTCTAACACCAATCAGTGCTGGTATAGTGTATGTGAGAACCATTCCTAGACGCACCACAGAAAGAAAGAGTTGTGATGTTTTACATCGGCGTGTGACACAAGTCAGCATGAGAAAAAAACAAAAAAATGCAGTGCTAACTTACTAATCAATAACACAATATTGGTGGAACCCTCTAATGTATGGAGATCTCAATAAACTTCAATATTATGCACAGTATACATAGTACCACAGTACCACAATACCAGTCTCTGTGATATGTAACATCACATATAATACACATCACACTGAAAATAAGACATAAAAATGAAACTTTGCAGGGATGGTGGAAACCCCTTCCACAGATATATGGAAGTGTACAGTGTCAGTAAACAGTGCAGCCTATCAGCGTAGCCTATCAGTGCTCACCAGGGCAGCCTATCAGCTCTCATCATTGCAGCCTATTAGTGCTCATCAGTGCAGCCTATCAGTGCCCAGCAGTCATATCTCATCAGTGCAGCTTATCAATGCTCATAAGTGCGGTCTCATCAGTGCCCATCAGTGCGGTCTCACCAGTGCTGCTTATCAGTGCCGATCAGTGCAGTCTAACTAGTGCCACTTATCAGTGCCCATCAGTGCCGCCTTAACAGTGCTGCTTATTAGTGCCCATCAGTGCTGTCTCACCAGTGCTGCTTATCAGTGCCCTTCAGTGCAGTCTCACCAGTGCAGCTTATCAGTGCCCATCAGTGTGGTCTCACCAGTGCTGCTTATCAGTGCCATCTCACCAGTCCTGATTATCAGTTCGGTGTCACCAGTGCCCATCAGTGCGGTGTCACCAGTGCCCATCAGTGTGGTGTCACCAGTGCCCATCAGAGTGGTGTCACCAGTACCCATCAGTGCGGTGTCACCAGTGATGATCAGTGCGGTGTCAACAGTGCCCATCAGTGTGGTGTCACCAGTGCCCATCAGTGCGGTGTCACCAGTGCCAATAAGTGCGGTGTCAACAGTGCCCATCAGTGCGGTGTCACCAGTGCTCATCGGTGCAGTGTCACCAGTGTCCATCAGTGCAGAGAGGGTATCGATCACAGATCACCCACATGACAGAGCGGAGATGATGTTGGGTGGTGACAGGTCTGGTATGTTTACTATGTTTGGCCTGCATTGTGATATACAGTGCAGAGCTCACTGTTCCAATGCAGGTAGGGAACTTAGAGTGAGTGGTTTCTCACAAAGCACCCATAGCACACATACCAGAACTGTCACCGCCCAACATAATATCCACGCTGTCAAGCGGATGATCTTTCACTGTTGCTGGGATGGCAGGTGGTTGGGCAGCGTGGAGGGGCAGTGCTGGCAGGGAGGAAGGAGGGAGGAGTACACCATCTCAATGGGCGGCACAGACCAGGGGCTGTGGGACCCCCTCTGCCCACTACAGCATGAAAGTACCTCTCTGTTGGCCTTTGGGGAACTACATGTAGGCATGCCAGACCGCTGGCTGGGAGTACAGGATGAAGAGCAACCAGCGGTCTTACAAACAGTATGTCACTGAGGAATAACCTTTTTTCAGCTCAGCAGGCTACAACAGAGGAACTACAGAGGTCAGCAGAAGATGGATGGCATAGTTGGTGAAGGTAGGAGATCAGGGTTCTGCTTTAAAGCACTACCATATTTCCTCCGTGTTCTTTGTCCCAAGGATTTTGTCCCATTTAATATCTTCTAGCAAAGAGTGTCATTTAGGGAAGTTGGCTCTTTTGAAATTCATTATTTTTGCATTACCCTTGTGTTTCCTATTTCTGTGATTTATACTGAAACTAATTGACCTGTGGTCGCTGTTTCCTAAGTTGCCCCGTATTTCCACATCTGCTATCAGGTCTGTATTGTTAGAAATCAGTAGGTCTAGTAACGCTTCATTTCTTGTTGGTGCATATACCATCTGACCCATGAAATTGTCCTGCAAGACATTTAGGAAATGACAAGCCTTAGATGAATGTGTGGTTCCTTCCGCTCAGTCTCTATCTGGATAATTAAAATCCTCCATTATAATCATTCATTTCATCCTTAACGCCATTCCAAACTGTGATAAGAGGTCAACCTCACCCTCCTCTCTCTGGTTAGGGGGCCTATAGCATACTTTTTTTCATTCAGAGATTGTCTTACTTAACATTATGCTTAAACTTGCTCAAGCTTGCCCTAAACATTTGGATGTTAGTGCAAGTAAAAAAAAGGATCATGAACAGTACTCAATTGTTTATGTAACACCCACTAATAATTACTTTAATTCATGGTCCTGGTTTTGGCTCTAACAGTCGATCTGATGAACTCCTCTGCATGCCAGTTTCCAATAGGGCTTGTTGCCAATCTTCTTATCATCATCATAATGCCTGCATCAACTGAATAGGTCACTGCAAAATCTAGTCACCCATATTTGATCATGTTAGATCAGAAGACTGGGACACTGCAGTTTCTTTTGCAAGGTTTTCTGATGTATGACTGCCTGTGTATGATGAATACAATTTAGCACAGTATCCCATATTAATATAATAATCCTAAATCTTTTTACAGTTAAACATAATACATTTAATGCATGTGTATTTCTACTTTATATTTAGCTGCTTACATGGATTTCAATTTTAACTTACTTTAACTTTTAGTAATTAACCACTTAAAGACCACCTACCGCATATATACCGTGGCAGGGTGGCTCTATTACATGAAATCACATACCTACATGTCATTTCATGCAACAGATACTGTGGCCCATTGGATAGAGGGGGAACCAATGAGTGGGTCTGGTGGGCACAATGTCTGCCGGCCACCCGTGCTCGTTCTTCAGACAGGCAGAACAGTGATCTGCCTATGTAAACAAGGCAGATCACCATTCTGACAGGGGAGGACACCGAGATCTTCTGTTCCTGCTAAGCAGGAACACAGGTCTCTGTGTTCTCCCAGTCAATCCATCCCCCACACAGTTAGCAAGCACCTCCTAGGGACACACTTAACCCTTTGATCACCCCTGGTGTTAACCCCTCCCCTGCTAGTGTTATTAGTAGAGTAAAAGTGTATATGTTTAGCACTGAACACTCTAACAATTTCACTGGTTCCCAAAAAAGTGTCAAAAGTGAGAATTAGGTGTCTGATTTATCTGCCGCAATGTCCCAGTCCAGCTAAAGATCACTAATCGCCGCCATTACTAGTAGTAATAAATAAATAAATATGCCATAAAAATATCCCATATTTTGTAGACAATATGACTTTTGGGTAAACCAATCAATATACGCTTATTGCAATTTTTTTTACACAAATATGTAATAGAATACATATTGGCCTACATTGATAAATAAATTCAATGCTTTACATTTTTTTTAATTGGATGTGTTTTATAGCAGAAAGTAAAAAATATTGTTTTTTTTCCAAACTGTCTATTTTTGTTTATAGCGCAAAAAATAAAAAACGTGGAGGTGATCAAATACCACCAAAAGAAAGCTCTATTTGTGGGGAAAATAGAACATCAATTTTATTTGGGTACAGCGTCGCACGACTGTGCAATTGTCAGTTAAAGTAATGCAGCTCAGAATCGTAAATAATTGCCTGTTCATTAAGGGGGTAAAACCTTCTGGGCTGAAGTGGTTAAAGCATAGGAATTGGAGTATTTGGAAACTTACCAAAATCCTATAGTATGTTATTGTAAAGAATGAACAGTACTATAGAACACCAACAAATTGGCAGCAAGGCTTGATACTTTTAAAAGGGATGACACCAACATTCTACTCCATCACTTTGAACTTTGATCACTCCCTCCAGAGCTGCTTTGCATATTTACTATGTTGATTAGGCCAGTGAGCATCATACAGTAGATGGAAGCCATAGAATGAAAATGTGAGGGAAGTGTTCCTCTTTACTAATGCCAATTGCTTGGCTATTTGGGGGTGATGGTAAGGACTGAACAATTACAATGAACATTTCACTCAGAGGACCAAAGTGCAGTCCATATGAAGAGATGGTTAAATGTTAAGATCATTTAGAGGATTGTTTTGTCATTTTCACACCAGTCATTTCCTCAGTGTCCAGATTGTTGTATAAAAAACAGAGCAAAGCTTTAGTATTGAGAAGCAGAAGAAGAACAGGAGAAGTCTGTAAAGCTCACCAAATACTATATGCAATCTGATTGTACAATATCCTTTAGATTTACCATTAACTATTTAGTGCAAGAGCCTGCCTGATTGGATACAGAGTGATTGAATAAATGGTGTGTCCTCATGTTGTATAGTTTTGGTAAATCTAAAGCAGGGATATGCAACTAGCGGACCTTCAGATGTTGCAGAACTACAAGTCCCATGAGGCATAGCAAGACTGACAGCCACAAGCATGACACCCAGAGGCATGATGGGACTAGTAGTTTTGCAACAGCTGGAGGTCCGCTAATTGCATATTACTGATCTAAAGGGAATTATACAGAGATTGTACAATCAGATTACATAATGTATGGCCATCTTTATACAAGTACATGCAAGGAAGTTGATGGGGGCACTCAGATGGCAGGCCCAGTTCATATCTCCTCATAACAGAAACTCACATTCCTGCATGAGTTTTTTTTGCGTTTTAGAGCGTTTTTGCTTGTTATGCATAAGGCAGTCTATTCACTTGAATGGGCAGCCCTATGTGCAATCACCCTCTGCTGTGATGCAACAAGGCAGTGCATGCTGGGATATGATCTACAAGAAGTGATGGAATCAAAAAGCATTTTTAAAAATCTAAATAGACAGGTAAAAATTGAGGTAAATGAGAGATAAGCACATTTGGATGGCTGGGGCAGAAATGACATTACAAAAAGCTTCTATTTATTATGAAAAGTGAAATTCTGCCTGAAAAGGTGAATAAAGCCTTTAAAAATAAATGATAACAAGCTTAAAGTGTTACTAAAGGTATTTTTTTCAGAGGAAAATAATAAACATGTTATATTCACCCGCTATGTATAATGGTTTTGCACAGAGCGGCCCTGAAACTTCTCTTTTGGGTTCTCCTACTGGAGATGTTGGCTCCTCTTCTTCATGTGCCCCATAGCAAGCTGCTTTCTATATGGGCACACAGTGTGTGCTTGCTCCTCACCCTGCCTCTCCCCACTTCCCCATCACTGTATTTGCTCAATAGACACACACAGCGGGGCTTAGCCCCACCCCTGCTTCCTCCTCACTGCTTTACAGCAGCTGCCTGATTCACTGTGCGAAAAGGAAAAGCAGTGGCGGCTGGTGTTTTTTATTTGGGGGGCAGCAAACAACCACCCCTCCCCCCACTGTTTGCCAGTCGGTCTGGCACTTACCCCATCTAGGCGGGTGGAGGGTAGTGGTCAGTGTGCAGCGGCTCCGTGTCCTTTCCTCCATGATGGTTCCAGCATGCAGCTCCTCCCCTCCTCCTAGGCGTCCAATAGGATCGCCTGTCCTTTCAGCCAATCGGGTGACAGGTGTTAAAACCTCATTCCTTATTGGCCAGGAGGAGGATCAGTGTTACAATATTCATTCGCTGTTGTAACACACCTGGGTGGGCTGTGAGCACATTCTCTGCACCCCAAGCCCACCCTATTTTGAAGCCTAATCAGTGCTTCAAAAAAACACCCACCCCACATTGGTTTCCATGCGCCCGATGTATTGAAAGGGGCCGGCGCATGGATAAGGGGAAGCAGCGATGGACAGGCGAGGGGGCGCCAGGTGCCCTTAATGGACGGGCCACCCCTGGAGCAGAGATGCAGCTTAGCACAGCACTTTATCTCTTCTCCTCACCCTTCCACTTCACACAGGGAAGGGGATGGACACAAAGCTATAAAACATGCTATACCGTAATGCAGGAACTGCAATAAGATAAAAAAGTTTTGGTTTTAGAACTGCTTTAACCACTTGCCGACTGCCAACCGCAGTTGACGGTGACAAGGTGGCTCGATATCGCAAACCGCCGTCATATGATGGAGGCTGCGAGATAGTGCACTGTGAGCGCATGCGCGCCGCCGGAGGCACGCTCACGTGCTCACTGTGTTGGGGGGGCCAGGGAGCGGGTAGGGCGGACTCGATCTCCGCCGGCTACCCACGATGCCCCCCCCGCAGTGAAAGAACGGAGGTCCGTGTATGTAAACACAGATCTCCATTCTGTTAGAGGGGGAAGGGCTGTGATCACAGCCTTCCTCTATATGGAAGCTGTGATCACTCCCCTTCCCCTGCCAGTCAAACACAGTTAGAACACGCCCAGGAAACACAGTTAACCCTTAGAGTGCCCCCCAGGTTAACCCCTTCACTGCCAATGGCATTTACACAGTAATCAATGCATTTTATAGCACTGATCGCTGTATAAATGCCAATGGTCCCAAAAAAGTGTCAAAATGGACCGACATGTCAACCGCAATATCGCAGTACCGCTAAAAATCGCAGATCACCGCCATTACTAGTGAAAAAAAAGAAATAAATAAAAATCGCAGAAATTAATTCTCATCATCCGTAAACGCGGCAACTTTTGCGCAAACCAATCAATAAAGCTGATTGCAATTTTTTTTATCACAAATATGAGATAGAATATAAATTGGCCAAAACCGTTGAAAAAAATGTTTTTTTATATCTTTTTTTGGATTTGTATTTTAGCAAAAAGTAAGAAATGTGTTTTATTTTTGCAAAATTGTCGCTTTTTTTTATTTATAGCGGCGATCAGAAATGATGCAGCGGTGATCAAATACCACCGAAAGAAAGCTCTATTTGTGGGAAAAATAGGACGCAAATTTTGTTTGGGCACAACGTCGCACGACCGCGCAATTGTCAGTTAAAGTGACGCAAAAAGTGCTCTGGTCCTAAAGTGTGAAATCCTCCCGGGGCTGAAGTGGTTAAGCTGTTATAATAATAATAAACTTTATTTTATATAGCGCCTTTAAAGGTGGCTTCTCAAAGCGCTTTACAAGGAAAACACAAGAAATACACAGGATAACAGGAGATACACAGGATAACAGGAGATACACAGAATAACAGGAAATACACAGGATAGCATAACATAAGGGATAAAGTGAATGCTTGTCTAAAGAAAAAAGTTTTTCGATTTGATTTGAATGAGTTTAGAGAAGATGCCTCTCTGACATTCTTAGGAAGTGAATTCCATAGCTTTGGAGCATAGCAACAGAAGGCTTGGTTCTCCATTGAGTGTAGGTGAGTAGGGGGGACACACAGTAGACCAGAATTTGAGGAGCGGATGTTATGAGGGGGGGGGGGTTGAAAAAAGTTCAGAGAGATAATGGGGGCCAAGCCATGAAGAGCCTTGTACGTGAGCAAGAGGATTTTAAAGTCTATGCGAAACCTGGCGGGTAGCCAGTGCAAGGACTCTAGGATAGGGGTAATATGATCACATGCACCAGACCTAGTCAGGAGTCTGGCTGCATAATTTTGAACATATTGGAGCTGATTTATGATGCATTTAGGTACACCAGCAAGTAGAGCATTGCAGTAGTCAAGTCGGGAGAACACATGTATGGACCAGCTTTTCAGCTACAGTGTATGATAGCATGGGACGCAGCCAAGCAATGTTTCTCAAGTGGAAAAAAGATGTTCTGAGAACATTTTGTATGTGTGGCTCAAAGGTTAGACTAGGATCAAATATCAGCTTAAGTACAGTGCCATCTATAGATAAGCTATTTGGACTGGCCTTATGTAATTGATGGGGGTGCCAATAAGCATGACTTATGTCTTGTTTAGTGCGGTTGTATATCTGAGTGTCATCAGCATAGAAGTGATAGCTGAGTCCACTTGAACTGTTGATTCACCGGGACCAAATGGGGTTCACTCCTGGCTATGAGGCCCAAGTTAATACTACTAAAACAATCTGTCTAATCGGATGCACTAACTTGCTCAAAACAATAAAAACTATATTCCAATCTGTAGTGGTGAAGCTAGACATTCTTTCACCTGGGGCAAAGACAAAGTTTAGTGTCCCCTCTTTCCCCAGAGGATGGTGTCAGTAGGGCAGAGGTTGGTATCGGTAGGGCAATGAACAGTGTCAGTAGTTTTTTATTTATTTTTTTCAATTCTATTATTTTTAAAAAAAATTTAGGAGCCCTGTTTGCGGGGTTTGATGAAACATCAGGGGTCTAAACAGACCCTGATGAGAACACACAACAAAGGAAGACCCCCCCATAACAGAGTAATAAAAGAAGCCCCCTAATTGGAAATATATTGAGTAACTTTGATCCCTCTCTAAACAATTCAATCACTAATGAGGATATAGAGGTATTTAGGGGGCCCACATTATGAAGGAGTAATCAGAGAACCCTCATTCAGAATTGCGAGGAGTAATCTGAGATCCCCAACTGGAATCCGGGAAACTCTTCCATACACACACACACACACTTCCAGGTGTACAGGGAAAATATTTACATACCCCCTGCCACTGAGGAGTTATTGGGCTAATCAGAGAGACCCCCTCCCATCCAGGAATACTGACCCCCTTCCAGGAGAAGGAGACCCCTTAATAGGAGTAGTAAATGGGGGTTACTAAAAATGACCCCCTCTCATCCTTTCAGGAATACAGACAGACACTGGGGTCCCACATTCAGAAATACAGGAACTCCTCCCCCTTCCAGTTAAATGAGACCCCTGGATAAGAATACTGCAGGGGGGTGATAAGAGGGGACTCCTGTTCAGGAATACAGAAATTCTCCTCTGTCCCCCCTCCAGATAAAGAAGACCTTCAGCTAGGAGGTCTGTGGGGGTGATAAGAGGGAACCCATCATCCTGGAAAACAGGAATTCCCTTTCAACCCCTATCCCGATAAAGAAGACCCCCAGCTAGGAGGAGTGAAGGGGAATGATAAAAGCGGACCCCATCCAAGAATAAAGTTCTTCTGCTCTCAGTACTTAAACCCCCCTCCTGCCCGGACCAATTTTTAGTTTTCAGCGCTGTCGCTCTTTGAATGACAATTGCGCGATGTTGTACCCAAACAAAATTTGCGTCCTTTTTTCCCACAAATAGAGCTTTCTTTTGGTGGTATTTGATCACCTCTGCATCATTTCTGATCGTCGCTATAAACCAAAAAAAAGCGTCAATTTTGAAAAAAAAAAACAATATTTTTTACTTTTTGCCATGATAAATATCCAAAAATAAAAAAACGAATTTATTCATCAGTTTTGGCCGATATATATTCTTCTACATATTTTTGGTAAAAAAAATCGCAATCGGCGTTTATTGATTGGGTTGCGCAAAAGTTATAGCGCCTGCAAACTATGGACATTGATTTATGGCGTTTTTATTTATTTTATTTTTTTTACTGGTAATGGCGGCGATCTGCGGACCAATGACATTTATACAGCGATCAGAAATGTAAATATCCACTGATTACTATATAAATGTCATTGGCAGTGAAGGGGTTAACCTGCAGGGGGCAGTGAAGGGGTTAACTATGTTCCCTGGGTGTGTTCTAACTGTGGGGGGGCGGGGTTGACAGGGGCATGACAGATCTAACTGATCCCAGTGACAGGGATCAGTAGATCTGGCATGCCCCCCCTCACAGAACGGGGAACCACCGTGTTTACTTTGGCGGTTCCCCGTTCCTTCTATCTGTAAGGAGATAGCAGGTCTCCGGCGGACATCGGGTCTGCCCGACCCACGGGCACGCTCCCGCAGCGTGCGGCGGCACGTGCGCGCGCTGCTCGCGCCCGTGGGAGCGTGCCCAGCACGAGCCAAATGAGACGTCTATAGACGTCCTCCCGGCATTTTAGAGCCACGCTGTAGCCGTCATTTGGCTATGGCGCCGATGGGAGGAGGTTAATCACTACTGAGTTTTTTTATTTTTTGCTAAACAATGAAAAAATAACAAAAATAAAAAAAAAGTTTATCTTCGTTTCTGTTATAAACTTTTGTAAATAAGTATTTTTTCCTTCACTGATGTGTGCTGATGAGGCTGCACTGACTGGCACTGATGAGTGGGCACTGATGAGGTGGCACTGATGGGCACTGGTGAGAAGGCACTGCTATGTAGCACTAATGGGCACTGATATGCAGCACTGATGGGCAATCATAGGAGGTACTGATAGGTGGCACTGATGGGCACTGAAAGGCAGCACTGATTGATGTGCACTGATAGGTGGCACTAATGGGCACTGATAGATGACACTGCTGGGCGGCATTGTTGAGGAGGCACTGACAGGCATCACTGATGGGCACTGAAAGGCAGCACTGGTGGGCACTGGTGGGCATCACTGGAGGGCACTAGTGGACATCACTGGTAGGCACTGGCGAGCATCGCTGATGGGGCTGCACTCATAATCATTAAAAAACACAGTCCAAATGTCCATATGACCGGCAGCAAGCACCAATATGCTTGATAACACTCACATCCAAAGATAAAAATAACAAAGGGTGCAGCACCAGTTAAATGTCCAAAAGTTCACAAAGAAAACTTCCAGCAATGGATGATAGATTGGTAAAGAAGGTATTCCGTCACCAATACCTTTAATGGTTTGTCTCTGCCCAGTGCAATCATTTTTCAAAACCATTGCACAGGGCAGAGACAAACCATTAAAGTTTGCAGATGATTTCAAGATTCTTGAATGCCTTTATTTTTGCCATGGATTTATGAAGAGTTATAAGGAGCTACCTTGTTGTTCAACTTGTAATTGCTCACCTAACACTAACAAGGAAAGAGCTGTTATGCTGTCCAGGTGATTGAAGGATCATATGAGATCTCTGAGGCCCCATTCACACAGGGGCGATCCGACTTCAGTGCGACTTTACTAGCCAATGTCAGGGCGACTTCACAGCGTGACTTCCGTGCGACTTCAGCGCAACTTGACGTGATTCGCAAAGCGACTTCCATGCCAGGTGACTTTGCCTGTGTCCAATCAGATAAATCTATGTATTGACATCATTTCTCCCTGTTCACTTCCCTGTTCCCTGTGTTTGTTACTGACTCCCTATTGTCTTAGGACTCCTAAAAATGGCGAGTTTGCCCCTAATAATGTCTGCTACCATAAGGCTGGGTTCACACTAGTCCGATTCTCGGACCGACATGAAGAGCACAAGTTGCATTACGTCACAAAAACAATGATTCCCTATGAGAGCCGTCTTAACTGCTCCGACATGTGTTTTTCAAAGTCGGACCGACTTTGAAAAAGGTTCCTGTACTACTTTTGTCCGACTTTGATCCTACTTCAGCCCATTGAAAGGCACTGAAGTCGTATCAAAGTCGTATCAGTGTCTTCACTGATCCGACTTTGGCATGCGACTTGTGCTCTGGGGATCTTGAAGGGGAACTCCACACCATATTTTTAAAGAAAAAACTGGCATGGGGTCCCCCTCCAGGAGCATACCAGGCCCTTTGGTCTGGTATGGATTTTAAGGGGAAGCCCATGCCGAAAAAAACAGCATGGGGTCCCCCCCAAAATCCATACCAGACCCTTATCTGAGCACGCAACCCGGGAGGCCAGGAAAGGGGGTGGGGACGAGCGAGTGCCCCCCCCTCCTGGACCATACCAGGCCGTGTGCCCTCAACATGGGGAGTATGGGTGCTTTGGGACAGGGGGGGGGCTCTGCGCCCCGCACCCCAAAGCACCTTGTCCCCATGTTGATGAGGACAAGGGCCTCTTCCCGACAACCCTGGCCGGTGGTTGTCGGGGTCTGCGGGCGGGGACTCTTCTGTGGCCTCTCCCCTCTTCTGGCGGCCTCGACTAAATT
Organism: Glandirana rugosa; assembly: GCA_018402905.1. NCBI lineage: Eukaryota > Metazoa > Chordata > Amphibia > Anura > Ranidae > Glandirana > Glandirana rugosa. The sequence goes on along the minus strand of BLSH010443701.1, from coordinate 40,061 downwards.
ATTTTATAAAATTTTTCGACACACAAAAAAACACATGTATAAAGAAAGGTCCATTTACCCATCCCCATACTACATGGGGTATGAGTAAATGTATCCCACCCCCCGGTCGTAGACCCCCGGGGGAACAATTTCCCCCGAAGATCTAAGGCTACTCAGGGGCGGGCGTCTGGGGCTGTTGGTGGCCGGTCCCAACAGCCCTTCTCCGGGAACAGGAGTAGTTGTACCCCTGTTCCACGAAACCCCACGCCCCGCGTCTCGGGGGGGGG
>BLSH010443701.1:18867-30713 GCA_018402905.1 Glandirana rugosa | reverse complement strand
AACCTCCTTAATGTTTTATGCAGAGTTTGATCTGCAACTCAAAGCAGCGGTATTTGAAATCTCAAATTCCTCCAACAATCTGATCATTGAGCACGATCGTAGCGATCGTTGTTTTATGCAGAGTTTGATCTGCAACTCAAAGCAGCGGTATGTGAAATCTCTAATTTCTGCTATCTGTCCTCAGAGCAACAGCACAGCAGTAGTAAAGTAATCTATCTCAGGATGCAGGATCAGATGTTGTTAAAATGTCTCTAATCTCTCCCTGACGCCGTCAGCTACCTTTCCCTACAGCTAACCCAAGAGCATGTGACTGCAACATCAAGTGACTCCAGCTTATATAGAGGCTGGGTCACATGATGCACTGGCCAATCACAGCCATGCCATTAGTAGGCATGGCTGTGATGGCTTCTAAGGGCAAACCAGTGAAACATCGGTGATGTTGCCTTTGCATTGGGAGAGCACCTGATGAGGCCGTATTCAAACAGGAATTTGAATACTCAGAAGAGTGTGTTCAATTATCGCCTGTCAAGGGCAAGAAGAGTGGTGGAATGCTCTTTTGGTATCCTTGCCAATAAATGGCAGGTTTTACACACACCAATTTCCTTGAATCTGGAAAATGCAATTACTGCTGTGAAAGCAGCATGCATGCTCCATAATTTTGTCAGGCTACGTGATGGTTATCGCTTTGAAGATTCACTCATGCATGACCTGGAAGATGCTCACCTCAGTGGTACTCGGGGAACCTGTGATGGTGGCACTATTCGTGACCAATTTGCAAAATATTTCATTTCACCGGCTGGTGCAATCGAGTGGCAAATGACTGCTATTTCTTGAGTTTATTTTTCATGCAGTTGCTATCACATAGTGTATAAAATACATTTTTGGTGTTTTGTGTGAAAATTTTTAATGACTACTTATTTTACCTAAGGTATTGTTTGCACTTCACCCCCAGAAGGTTTTTCCGACTTTAGGACCAGAGCACTTGTACCAAATTAATCTAAATTAATCCTCAGCTGTGGAGGTGTAGAGGACACGGAGGAAGATGGCTTGGGGGGTTAGCAAGGCACCGGATGTGTAATGTATCCAAGTGGCCCATATACCATATAATGTCTCATGTCGGTCCCTACACATTGCCACCCACTCCTCCGCATCCCTAATGTTGTTGACCAAGCGAAACAGTCAGCTCGCCTTACGGGAATGGCTGAGAGGGATGGATGTGCCGTGCAGCAAGAACTCCAAGGGAGAGTCAGCAATTCCAAGATCAAAAACCACCTTAATCTGTGCCCTATATTAGACAACATGACACACAAACATTGAAATGAAATAACGAAATGACAATATTTTGGGGAATAATTATATTATACTGCAGTTTTCACAAACAAAGTGTAATAACTTCTGAGTAATGAGTGTATCAATTTTAAAGTTTAGCTAACATTACAATTGGTGGTAAACTGGGTAATCGGGGTTGCTGGTGGATGTGCTGGGCCTTACCGTAGCAAATTCATGGCCTCTTTGATTTTGCCTGGAGGTGGTGATGGTCGAAGGAATTGGGGATGGGGAAGGATAGGGTATAGGGGGATTGGATATATTTAAAGCATTCCCATACTCATCTGAGTACTGCCGAAAGCCTGGCGGATAGTAGGGCTGGCTTCTGAGAGGTGGAGGGTTTGTCAAGGGGTAATAAAGCCCTGATGGTGGTGCTGGACCAAAGCAGGGGTTATGTGTGCTCTACATTTGGGGACAGATTAATCACATTTAACCACTTGCCAACTGCCGACCGCAGTCTGATGGCGACAGAGTGGCTCGTTATTGCAAACCGCCGTCATACGACGGTGGCTGCGATAACTAGTGCTGTGAGCACGCACGCGTCCACTGCAATATCGCAGTACTGCTAAAAATCGCAGATCGCCGCCATTACTAGTAAAAATTCCCCAAAAAAACCCCCAGAAATTATTTCTCATCATCCATAAACGCACCAACTTTTGCACAAACCAATCAATAAACGCCAATTGTGATTTTTTTGGACCAGAAATATGAGGAAGAATATAAATTGGCCAAAAACGGTGTAAAAAATGTTGTTTTTTTTTGGATTTGTATTTTAGGGAAAAGTAAGAAATTTGTGATTTTTTGACAAATTGTCGCTCTGCTTTTGTTTATAGCGGTGATCAGAAATGATGCAGAGGTGAGCAAATACCACCAAAAGAAAGATCTATTTGTTGCAAAAAAAGGTCACAAATTTTGTTTGGGTACAACGTCGCACGACCGCGCAATTGTCAGTTAAAGCGACGCAGTGCCGAATCTCAAAAAGTGCTCTAGTCCTAAAGTGTAAAATCCTTCCGGGGCTGAAGTGGTTAAAAAGTGAGAAAATAAAATGAACATTAATATTAATATGAAAAGTAATATAATGGGCACTTACATTTTTCGGTACGGTCATCAGGGGATAACAAATCCCAGTCCTCAAAAGACAATCTGCAGATTTCAAGCCAGGCAATGTCTCTTTTACTTTGGTCCTTATAACTGGGATCTCTAGTGTCCCATAGTGCTGGTCGCTCTCTGCAGAGATGGATGAGCATCTCATTATCCAAAGGCTGTCTTTGGAAAAGCCTTTTTGCTCTTTTTTTTTGACAAAGCAGACACACAGGTAGTAGATGTCTTTTCCAGAAGGGAGGGGGTGCCTGGGTAAGATTACAAGGAGTACCTGGGTAAATACAGGGGGCACCTGGGAAAATCCAAATTCTGTTTCCTGGAAAGTCGCTTGCATTAACATGGGGATCCGACTTGGAGGTAACTTTCATTGATTTCTATTGGCACAAGTCGGATAGAATTTGCCTTGAGTCGTGTAGGAACTTTTCTCTGAAGTCGGAGCGACTTAGTAGCGTACATTAAGACGGCTTCCATTCATTTCAATGGGATTTCAGATGTCAAGCGACTTGGGGCGACAGGAGGCTACTCAAGTAGCCCCTGTGTGAATGGGGCCTCAAGCCTCGTACACGCGGGACGACGATCGTACGTACAATCCTCAAAAATCGTATGTTGCATAATGTAACTTGCATACTGACTGCACTACACGATTGTATGAGCGCAGAAAGAACGTTCAGGTGCATGTAATTAGCATCCAGCCATTCCTGACTTCTGAGCATGTGTGTTTTGCACAATACAACTTGTTGTACCAACTGCTCTGTACACACAATACAACGGTCGTATGAGCGCTTGTTGGTACAATCAAGTTTTCTAGTTTGCTCATACAACTCCCTTGTACGACCATCGTATGTCCGGCTGTTCTAATCGCGCATACGAATGATCGATATCGCATACAACGGTCGTTAGTACGACCTGTTGTATACGATCGTCGTCCCGTGTGTATGAGGCATAAGAGGGAGTCTGGTGGATGATCTAGTCCTTCCATATATGCATTGCTGACTCTTTATAATCTAAAGCCCCGTACACACGGTTCGACGATCACACGTACGATCGCGTCAAATCGTATGTTGGCTGTTGTATGCAGCATACTTACTGCACTACACAATTGTACGGCCGGGGTAGGAACGTTCAGGTGATTGTAATTAGCATCCAGCCATTCCTGACTTTGGGCATGCGTGTTTTGCACAATACAACTTTGTTGTACCAACTGCTCTGTACACACGATACAACGGTTGTATGAGAGCTTGTTGGTACGACCAAGTTTTCTTGTCTGCTCATACAACTCCCTTGTACGACCGTCGTATGTTCGACTGTTCAAATCGCGCATACGAACGATCGATATCGCATACAACAGTCGTGAGTACGACCTGTTGTATGCGATCGTTGAACCGTGTGTACGGGGCATAAGAGTTAACACCTTCTGGTAGGCAGGATTGCCCCTTTGTAGCACAGAGGTGACAAGTGCACTTTACACCTTTCCTCTTGTATTGGTGTCAGGATACCTTCTTTGCCAATCTATCATCCATTGCTGGAGGTTTTCTTTGTGAACTTTTGGACATTTAACTGGAACCACACCCTTTGTTATTTTTTCTACTGATAATCATTGCACTGATTATTAACACAGACCCCCCCATCAGGAAAGCCACTTATCGGCTCTCTTCTACTCACACGCTGTCAGTGTGAGTAGAGGAATGCCGATAACTGGCACTTCCTATTTATACTATGTTCAGATGTGATTGGACACAGGTAATCGCATGGTGAAAAACCTACGTCATAGGCTCTTTACTGTGATCAGAGATGTGATATTGACACATTGCACCACTGATCACTGAATTGCATGCCTCCGGGGTGTGCACAAGCTGCATGTTGTGAAGGATGTCATATGACACCCAGTTACAACAATTAAACCACCGCCAGCCATTATTTTGCTATAGGCCGGGCAGGATGTGGTTAAAGATGGCCCCTAGCTAGGAGGACTGCAGGGGGTTATAAGAGAGGATCCCCATCCAGGAACTCATCCTCCTCCTCCCTCCAGTTAAAAAATACCCCCCAGCTAGGAGGAATGCAAGAGGATGATAAGAGGGGGCCCCCATCCAGGAACTTCCCTCCCCCTCACAGTTAAAGAAGACCCCCAGCAAGAAAGACTGCAGGAGGTGATAAGAGGGGACCAGCTCGGGAACTCCCCTCCCTCCCCTCCCCAGTTAAAGAAGACCCCCAGCTAGGAGAACTGCAGGGTGGTGATAAGAGGGGACCTGAACACAGATAACCCTGCCCACTGGCCTCCGGTAGAAAGAGACCACTGGTCAAGAGGACAACAGGAAGCTTCAATGCCCTGCCATGCCCCCTTCCCCCTGTTGAAGAAGGTGAATGGTGTGTAGAGAGTAAACAGGCTGCTGTCATGCCCTCCTTCCCACTCCCCCACTGGAGAAGGTGAATGGTGTGTTAGGATGATGAGTGAACACATCCACAGCTGTACACACACAGCAACCCCTTCATAGTGAGAAAGGGGAGGGGTAACTCCCAGTACTGAAGGAGGAAGAAATCCTGCACTGAATAATCATTGCTGTGATGGGCATCTGGGTCTCTTGCTGCTGCTCCCGCCCCTTGCTTTGTTCTCCATGCTGAGATCAAACATTTTCACCTTCCTAGCTGTAAGCAGAACAGCCACTCTGGGCTTTGCACAGGGGGACAACTGGAGGATCTAGAGAGGAGGTGGAGGATCATGTTCCTGTGCAGTGAGTTCAATTGTGCCCTTGTCCAGGCTCTGTCTTCCAGCGTACCTCTCAATGTGGCGCCCGAGGCAGGTGCCAAACCCCCCCCCCCCAGCTTCAGCCCTGCCAACCTGCATTGCTTTGGTAGATGTAGAAGTGCCTTTGATGGGGGAAGGAGGGGGTGTTGGAGCTTTTTTTTATGAGAATTCCTCTCTTAGATTGGCCTTGGCCTCAATATAGTACAAATAATGTTATTATATCCTAATATGACTGCATTGCTTCTCTCTTCAGTCTTCTTCAGTCTTTTTGCAACATTAAAAACATTTTTGGAAAACTACATGTGGGTAATAAGTTGAAGCTTTCAAAACCATTGAATAATGCCATTGGGCCTGGTCTACTATGCACACATCCCTAACTCAGCATAGCATGGTGGATGCATGAGCATTTGAGGGATACACTTTTTGTTTTGTTTTTAGCATTTGATGTATTTTCTTGTGAGTAAAATCATTATGGGTCCATACACAATAGATTTATATAATGCCTTTATGTATATTTGCAAAACATGTAAATACTGTTTATGTCCCTATTAGGGGTAAATCACACTTATACAATTAAACATGCACAGTTTTAGATCCTGTGATAACATGTAATACCATACTATGCTTCTCTATGCAACAAAGAGATTTGCAGAAACGCACTATAGCCCATTTAACATGGTTTCCTATTTCTCAAGTTCACATCAATGTGTTTTTTGGCCAGTGCATTTTTGGAAAGGGTCTGGGACTTTTTTCTGCATTTTTGCATGTAATAAATTTCAATGGAATCACACCAGAAATGCAAGTGTTGTGTTTGTGATGCGATTTTTGATGTGTTTTGCATTTTTCGGCTTTTATTTTAATAGTAAAGAAAAGCGGGAGGGGGTTCTCAATTGAGAGCCCTCAATTTAGGGACAATAGTACAGAAACCTCATCCCACAATCATTAATTGCACAAAATACCCTAACCACTAATTATAAGGGATTATAGCGGTACCCAATTTGTTGTATAAAAATATCAAAAGTTTATTGTACAATGAAAAATATAAAACAACACATATGATACATGATAAAAACAAACCAGAACACTGTAACGCTCTTCTGTAGTGTGGTCTCACCAGCCCCACTCTAGTGGGGGATGGGTGACTTATTTGACTCTTCCGACACAGATTGCGGTTTAAAGGGCAACCTTAACCTGCTTCTATAGGAAATTTGCGTCAATACAGCACACTAAAATAAATAACACATGTATATCAGTAACAGTTGTCAAAAGTCCTAAGCATGCGGCTCAATAACAAGGAACACATGCGTCAGCATTGATACAGAAATATACAAAAGACGTCCTCTGGCCTTGATACAGCTTCCTCACTGCCACCTCCTGGTGAGGTAGGTGGCTATTGCATCACTCAAGGGGATAAGCATATCCACATGCATCATAAGGCATTAATGTCTGCAAGAGTAATGATCATTCCAGCTAATGATGATACCAGATATCTAGTCCTAGTCTATGAGGGCTAGAAAATCAAGGAATATACGGCTGTGGGGCCCCCCATTTACCAACTACACCCCTTCTCCCCATTATGGGGAGTAGGGATGGAGTTGGTAAATGGGGGGGGGGGCCCACAGCCATATATTCCTTAACTTTGTAGCCTTATGCTTATAGCCGCCTACGCCACCAGGAGGTTACTGATATACATGTGTTGTTATTTATTTTAGTGTGCTGTATTGACGCAAATTTCCTAAAGAAGCGAGTTAAAGTTCTGACGCAGATTGCATTTTGTGGGATTGGGAAAAGTCAAATAAGTCACCCATCCCCCACTAGAGTGGGGCTGGTGAGACCACACTACAGAAGAGCGTTACAGTGTTCTGTTTGTTTTTATCATGTATCATATGTGTTGTCTTATATTTTTCATATTTTTACATTGTACAATAAACTTTTGATATTCTTATACAACAAATTGGGTACCACTATAATCCCTTATAATTAGTGGTTAGGGTATTTTGGGCTTTTCATTTAAAACTATATATAGGTGGTTGCTAAACAGGGGGCTGGGAAGCTGGCCGCCGCATCCTTAACAACCAATGAGTCATCAGCTGTCAGCGGAGTTCCCCACTGACAGCTGAATGTTTAAAAAAAAATTCCTGGAAGCAAAAATTGCAAAATAAATGGCATGGGGTCCCCTCTAGCTCCATACCAGGCCCTTCGGGTCTGGTATGGATTCGGAGGGGACCCCCCAGGCCAATTTTGTTTAAAAAATGGTGTGAGGTCCCCCAAAATCCATACCAAACCCTTATCCGAGCATGCAGCCCAGCAGATCAGGGAAGGGAGAGGACAAGTGAGTGCCCCCCTCCTGAAACATACCAGACTGCATGCCCTCAACATGGGGGGGATGGGTGATCGGGGGGGCTCTGCCCCCCAAAGCACCTTGCCCCCATGTTGATGGGGACAAGGGCCTCTTCCCGACCGTTTTTTTTTTTTTTTTTGGGTTTGCAGGCAGGGGGCTTATCAGAATCTTGAAGCCCCCCTTTAAGAACATCATACCCCTACCCATTCACACGAAAGAGCAGTGAAATGTAAAAATGAACAGCCGGTTTTTTGACAAATCTCAGTGCCGTCCTCTCTGCCGCCGTCTCTCCTGGGGCTGTCTCTTCCCACCGCTGTCTCTTACAGTGCCGTCATCTCCCGCCATGCCTTCTCCTCCGGCCGTCGCCATCTCTCCCGGTGCTGTCTTCTCCCTGAGCCATCCTCTCCTGCCGTCATCTCTCCCACCGCTGTCTCTTCCCACTGCTGTCTTCTTGTGCTATCTTCTCTTTTCTTCCTCACTTCCGGCTATCCGCTAAAAATAAAAAAAGCCGCTCTTGTTCTGTGGCTGTCTTCTTGTGTTGGGTTGTCGCCCGCTCTCTGGCAATTCTTATATAGCCATGGGGCGTAGCCATCCAATGGCATCACCTGGATCTCCGGCTTCCCAGACCCCTGCTTAGCAACCCGTTATATACAGTGTGTTTAAAGAGGAAAAAAAAATTTAATAAGCAAAATGCATGAAAACTGCATGCACAAACGCATAAAAAAACGAGGGTTTAAAACGCAAAACACACTGCAAAATGTGCCTGAAAAACACATCAAGCACAGCCCCATAGATGTGAACCTAGGCAAAGTGATATTCCCAGGTGAAAGCACATGCACCAGGATGTTAATCTATCACACTGTTGTCCATGTGATAATTTAACACAGAATCCAGCCTTTATAACACTGTAAGCCAAAACCCAGCATAACATTCCTGGCTAATTGCTATGTCTGTGTGTAGCTAACATTCCCTTTTCCTTTTGGCAATCATGTTTTTTTTATTCAGGTAACTTATTCATGTGCATTGATTTATTCCGTACTTTTCAAATTTAAGATACAATACCTTGCATATTATACAGCTATCAATCTTGTGCTTGAAAACCCACAGGTATGCATACTAAATCAATTTTAAACCTTGGCTATATAGTTGGTGGATCATCATATGCTCCAGGCACACATCAAAACACTATTGTGAATCTGGTATTACAGTGCAAACCTGTTCTGGCAGTTTAGAGACAGTCTTCCACAGCTTTATAAATACAGGTAATGTCTATGGCATCTGTAAATTAACGGGTCACAGGTGTATTTGCGACAGCAATGCTAAAGCAGCCCCAAGAAGTCATGATAGGGGCACAAATTTGAATTTTCACTCATAAATGACCACAATTGTTCAGATTTATTAATGAAGCATTTAAAGCCCTGTACACACGATGAGAACATCGGATGAATGATTGTCTTTTTTTTTCTTTTTTTTTAGCATGCTAGCCTCATATTGAAAATAAAGAGGTTACTAAACTTACAAAAATTTTCATACGACAAAATACAACTTTGGAAGTGATGTGTTGTATTATAGTGTAATGTATTCTTTCATCTCTGAGCATTCGTGGTCTAGCTCTTCTTTTTTTTTTTTTTTTTTTGGACGAATACTGTACGGATTAAACACAAATCGTACGATGTTGTATTGTACAGGAAAACATTCTCTCGTTTGTCACTTCGGAAAATTTCAGATGAACTGTCATGATTGGCACTCGAAAGCTGTGTACTAACAATTAGGTTATTATATGATGGCTTCAAAGATGGTATTTTCTGTCCAATTTTCTGATCATGTGTAGTGGTGCCTCTTATTTAGCTCTGTTTTTTGAATTTGACACATAATCTTGTGTCCTAGTTAATAAATAACTCCACATAACTGTCATATTCTAAGATAGAATATTTAGATTCTTGCATAGACCCAGCTGTGACTGTTTCTGTCTGAATGAACCGGCCACCACAGCAAACATTTTTATAAAAAAGTCTTAATGGTCTTATGATTTCAATAGATTCCCTCACTGTTGCCGTAACACTATGTATAGGTTCAAATATTTTAGCAGTGAGTGTGAAAAGAGGAACAGACTCAGACATAGCTTATATATTTATTTAAAGAGTTAGGTATGAAAAGAAAAAATAACATATAAAAAGAAAGCAACATAGCTTTGATTGAGCGTTCTGTACAAGAGGAAAACCCCATATCTTGCGCTTGGTATTGACTTTCAAGCATGCACCACACCAATCAAAAATCCTGAAATGTGGCTAAAGATCAATTGAACACTCTCCTTTTTACCCAAAGGATAGCAAAACATGCCATGCATTTTTAACCAATTATATATGATGCACATAATGAATAGCAAGGTAACAAGATTACATTTACCACTTGACCACTGCATTGCAAGGTATATTCTATAAGTGTGCTCTTATTTTGCTTTAATTGGTGAGCTGTAGAGTTCAGCGGACACCTGAATGTTCGGGTTCATCTGGTTCGGCCGAACTTCGCGGAAAAGTTCGGGTTCGGTACCGAACGTGACTCGAACTTTACCCTGGACCCCGAACCCCATTGAAGTCAATGGTGACCCGAACTTTTGGGCACTAACATGGCTGTAAAAAAGTCCTGAAAAGGGCTAGAGGGCTGCAAAAGGAAGCAAAATGGGGGTAATGAGTAGGACAAGTGCCCTACAAACAAATGTGGATAGGGAAATAACTTAAAATCACAAAAAAAAAAAATTAAAGGAGGAGGTGGATGTGGAGTAGGAGCCTAGAGGTTGACTAGGCCATGGCCGTGGCAGTGTAGGTGGAAGTGGCCGTGGCGGAGGAGGAGGAGGAGGTAGCCAACACTGTTATTTATTTGTTTTTTCTAATTGGGGTAGCCCCCAAAATATTGACATATTAAAAAAAAACAAAGTATACCAATGGCTGTGTGAGGCCGGTCTAAATGTCTATTCTGCACAAGGTACAGACAAGTCTTGTGGGATCCATGCCTGGTTCATTTTAATAAAGGTTAGCTTGTCCACGTTGGCTGTGGACAGGCGGCTGCGCTTGTCTATGATAACGCCCCCTGCCGTACTAAACACACGTTCAGACAATACACTGGCTGCAGGGCAGGCCAGCACCTCCAAGGCATAAAGGGCAAGCTCAGGCCATGTGCCCAATTTGGAGACCCAGAAGTTGAATGGGGCAGACCCATCAGTCAGTACATGTAGGCATATGCACACATACACTTGCACCATGTTGCTGAAATGCTGCCTCCTGCTAAGATGTTGTCTATTGGCTGGTGGTGCTGTTTGTTGTGGCAGGCTGCTGACAAAGCTTTGCCACATTTCGGCCATTCTAACCCTACCTTCTGAGGTGCTGGTGGTGGCACATCTGCGTTGGTGGCCTCTTCCTCCTCCTCCTCCTCCTCTGCCTTTGCTTTGTGCTTCCGCTGAGCCCCCGGTGTCATTTGGGAATCCCCTCAGCAGCGCCTCTACCAGTGTGCGCTTGTAGTCGCGCACCTTCCTCTCACACTCTAGTGAGGGAATGAAGGACAGCACGTTGTCCTTGTAACGGGGATCCAGCAGGGTGGCCACCCAGTAATCAGAAGAGGTTACAATGTGGGCAACTCGGCTGCCGTTGCGCAGGCACTGCAGCATGTAGTTGGCCATGCCAGGCTGCCCAGAGGCAAAGACAAGCTGTCCTCTGTGGGAGGTATATCATCTGTGTCCTCTGTATCCCCCCCAGCCATGCTCCAGTGATGCCCACAAGCTGCGTTGGGTGCCACCCTGCTGCAATTCCTCCTCCTCTTCCTCCTCATCTTCCTTGTCCTCCAGAACTGTGCCCTGGCTTGAATATTTTTGACCTGGCCTATGGTGGTGCAGGAACCCACCCTCCGAGCCACTTGCGAATGACTGGCCTGATAACCGTGGAAATGAGCCAATAGTCCGGTCAGTAAGCGTTCACCGAGCCTCCCACCCAAGGACGTGGTGGTATCCGGTCCAGTTTTTATAAGTTCGGTCCCGTGTCAAGACCTCCTGTTCCTTCTACTCCTCCTTCTCCTCCTCCTTAACGTCGTCCCACCGTGGGTTGCGTCGAACACCCGTAGTGACCTCGTACCGACCCCCCCTATGTCTCCTGTGTCTACTATATGGAGGGTGTCTCCTGTCGAACAGAAACGGAGACCCGTCGGACCGTACCGGTTGATGTACGACGTCACGGACGCGTTGCCGTCGGCTCAACGGGTGTAACATTGGAGAAGACTAATGACCCACCGGTGGGACGACCTAGGGGCAATGTTCCTGTTGCACGACAGGAAGTAAGGGAGTGATCT
>BLSH010443701.1:7200-17243 GCA_018402905.1 Glandirana rugosa | reverse complement strand
CACCAACACCACCAGCACCAGCATCACCAGCAGCACCATGACCACGTCCCTTATTTGCTCTCCTCATTGGGCCCGCAAATGTACTATGTAGCCCTATGTAAGTATTTATTAATACCAATTAATACCTTTTTCAAAAAAAAAAAAAAAAAAAAACACCAACGTAGCCGGACTTTTTATTTTGGTGCAAGAAATGCACTGCTCACACCAACAGCTGGAAGCTCTCCCTTTAGAACTAGGAGATGATTTTTGAACAATAAATAATCTGTCACAGCAACAGCTGGAACCTGGCCCTCCAGGAGTAGGCAATGATTTTTGAACAATAATCTGTCCCTCTAAGCAGAAGCCTCTACCTAGTGCAGTCAGATCACTCAAAGCAGCAGTATGTGAAATCTCAAATTACTCCCACAATCTGATCGTTGTGTACAATCACACAATCTGATCATTGTGTACGATCGTAACGATCGTTGTGTTAGGCAGGGTTTGATCTGCAATGTGTCACTCAAAGCAGCAGTATGTGAAATCTCAAATTTCTGTAATCTGTCCCTCAGAGCAACAGCAGTAGTAATCTCAGGATGCAGGATCAGATGTTAAAATGTCTGCAATCTCTCCCTCACAAAAATGCCGACAGCTTCCTCTACCTACACTAACCCAAGAGCATGTGACATGCAGCACTGTGACTCCAGCTTATAAAGAGGCTGGGTCACATTATGCACTGGCCAATCACAGCCATGCCATCAGTAGGTATGGCTGTGATGGCTTCTAAGGGCAAACCTGTGAAACGCTTGTTGATTGGCTACCCTTCAGCTATTCAACATGCGTGATCCACTACCAGAACCCAGAACCCAAACCCGAACATTTTTTTTGAAATGTCCGTGTTTGGGTTCGGGTCCCAGACACCCAAAAGTTCGGTACGGATCCGAACGTTACAGTCCGGGTTCGCTCAACACTATTCAGTAGTAAACATTTTACATTGATGAAAAAAAAATTTTTTAAATATTTTTTTAATACAAAGAGATGGGAGAGGCTATTAATTTCTCTGACCATAATTTTAGGGGAATAGAGAAGTAGCTTTTTGTTGGAAAAATTATGGCAATTGTTTTTCTTCCATTTGGAGAAATAAAAGTGATAATTTAAGATAGTCAGGGGAATTGGTCTTCTCCTTTGCTTTGCAGCATTAATTTGAACACAGCTTGCTATTGGGGCACTTGAAAGAGAAGAAAAAGAAAATTGTGATCTGTCGCACCCACTGCGACATGTCTCCATCCCTAAATATGCATGCAACGAACAATTGTGGTCCTGGGACTTTAAAATGAGACATGCCACATAAAAACAAAAGTACAAACGTATAAAAAAATGTTGTCATTTTATTCACATACTGTATAAAGATTAACATAATATTGAACATAATGATGAACATAATCATTCGCAAAGATCTGGCCATCAAGGGCCCTGGGAAGAGCTGACATAACACAATACAAGTAGAATAAAATTATCATGAATACAAACACACATATGATGTAAGAAATATATACATGACCAGATACATGAAAATAGATGTAGAAGTCAGATGGTATGCGCATTGATGTAACTCTATGCATTTCGTGGCTTATAGCCACTCGTCAGGAGTGCAATGCTATGAATTATCGTGGCTGTAGGTATAAATAAGATGAGTTAATCAGACTCATAAGGAATGCAAAATAAGTACACCCATAATAGGGGAAGTTTCTCCTACTTACATGTCAGCTCAAAACATGGTCTAGCTTGAGGGGAAGAGAGGGGAGAGCCATATCAGGGTCTGACCCAGGGCTGAGGCAAGGATGATCCCGTCCCAACCAAGGGAAGCAGCACAGGGTGGAAACCATGATGAATAAGGTAATCCATACCAAGAAGGGAGACATGGAAGGACACGTCAATTCCAGTCTACTCTAAAATTGTAAAAAAAAATTTTTTGAATAATAAATATGTATATACATACAAATGCACACACACAGGTGGCACGTGCATAAGTGTATGAGAGTAGGTATAGCAGGTTATAACTTACCAAGTAGTATTGGGTAAGGTGTGCAGCCAGTGCTGCAAAGGAGTGAGACCTGAAGGTAATGTGCTGGCTTGCCCTATCTATAAATACCCCAGGTGTGGGGTGTATGCTAATCAGGTGTGTCGACCTGAAGGTAAATGCTGGCTGGCCCTGGCTGGAAAATCCCCCAGGTGGAGGTGTCCCTGCCAACGTCATGCAAGACGCATAAGGGAGACAGGTGTGGGAGACAGATCCCAAATGCAAAGCATTGTACTGGAGATCTGTCCACAATCAACCACTCCCAGACGTCTGATGGAAAAACTACCACCCAGGCATTGTGGCGTCATATTGCGTCACAAGCAGGGTGTGTGGGCATGACGCCGATGCATGGGAGGACACCCCCCGCCCGCCACCCGGCCAGGAAGGAGGCGGGGAGGACCTGCCATGCATCGCAGCCCCGGGAAAGACTCAGAAGGCTCACTTCTTCCCACTGGCCAGATAAAATGGAAAATGTATCAAATACAAAGGATGAGTTGAGATCTTCCCAGGGCCCTTGATGGCCAGATCTTTGCGAATGATTATGTTCATCATTATGTTCAATATTATGTTAATCTTTATACAGTATGTGAATAAAATGACAACATTTTTTTATACGTTTTGTACTTTTGTTTTTATGTGGCATGTCTCATTTAAAGTCCCAGGACCACAATTGTTCGTTGCACACTTGAAAGAGAAGAGGAGCAGACAGCGCTGGTGGGGAACCACCAAAGAAGAATTAAGGAACCGCTCTGTGCAATATCGTGTGCGTTTTATGTAATGTAGTGTTTTAATTTCATGTACTCAAAGGCTTCCATGTGAGGATCGGCTAGGTGGGAGTTTATGTACTCTAGGCTGTGGAGGTTTCCTTCCTTGAGGAGGTGGTACAGTCTTATACCTGCCCAAGGTTGCTTAGCGGCTAATGCGTGTGGGGCTGCGCCAGGGGGGAAATCTGGATTTTGCACTGTTTCATTTTTTTTTTTTTTTTGCCACAGATCTCTAGCCTGTTTCAGTCACTTCCTGCCTATAGGCACTTGCTTCAAATTCAGCCCTGAATAAAATTGCTGTGGTCTGGTTTTCTGGTTACAAAAGGGGAACACTTATGCCTGTGATTAAGGGAGCTTGCAGTCTATAACAGGGGCGAACATGACAACACAGAGTAAAATAGTATGACTGTTGTCACCTTATAAAAGGAACTACCTAAACAAGGACATCCATGTGTTTTTTGGGATTGGTATAGATCCACTTTTTTTTTTTTAATATGGCTGCAAAAATGTTACTCATGCTGCTAATGCATTCTAATTGTTAATGAATTAGTCTGAGATGTACCAGTTATATCCTACTAGTCTGATACAAAGACAAATGGAGAATGTCAGATCCCGATCCCCCACATACACATAGATATTTATTTTGTTGATTTGCTGGACTGCTAAGACATACTGGGTGGATTTACTAAAGAAGTAGAGAATTTTCACTTAGAAAAGTGAATGTTCACTAAAGTGGTGTGCCCGCTTCAATCATTCAATCAAATGTTAAAAATGCTTGTGCGTTTTTTCCCCTTTACACATGATTGGGAATTTAAAGTAATATTTAACCTCTTTACTAATCTCAGTGACCACTCACTTTGTGAACAGTCTCTACTTCTTTACTAAATCAACCTAATGTGCTTCTGTGCTAAGAAAGACAGTGGCTGTTTATATTCTTCCTTTTACAAAATTGTGTAAAAGAATCAGGTCTTACCAACACATACAATTTCCAACTTGCAGGAAAATCATTTAAAATGAGCACCTCTCATAGGAGCACCAAATATGTACATTTTCCCATTTTTTTTTTAAGCCAATTTTTCTGAGGTTTGAGTGTAGTTTCTTTTTTGTTTAACCACTTCAGTACCAGGCACTTAGAACACTTCCCTACCAGACCAATTTTCAGCTTTCAGTGCTGTAGCGCTTTGAATGACAATTGCGCAGTCATGCGACGCTGTACCCAAACAAGATTTTTATTATTTTGTTCCCATAAATAGAGCTTTCTTTTGGTGGTATTTTATCACCCCTGTGGTTTTTATTTTTTGCGCTACAAATAAAAAACCTTTGAAAAAAAAAGTTTTTTCTCTGTTTCTGTCACAATACGTTTGTAAATAAGTACATTTTCTGCATCACTGATGAGCACTGATGGGGCTACACTGGCAGGCACTGATGAGGCAGCACTGATTGACATTGATCAGGTGGCATTGATGAGGTGGCACTGATAAGGCACATATATGCAGCACTGATGGTCATTGATAGGCGGCACTGATAAGCAGCATTGATGAGCACTGATAAGCGGCAATGATGAACACCCATAGATGGCACTGATGGGCAGCAGATGACCGATGCACTAATAGAAGCCCATTCCCTGGTGGTCTAGGGTGGCATCTGAAGTTGGCACTGAGTGCCATCCATGTTGGGCACTGTGCTTCTTACCTAGTGGTCTAGAGTAGGCTCCCTGGTGGTCTAGGATCAGCTCCCTGGTGGTCCTCATGGGCACATCCCTGGGCAAGCTCCCTAGTGGTCTAGGGTGGCGATCCTAGGGGGAGCTGCGTTGATAAGCAATCAGCACAAACTTCCCTGTCAGGAGAGCAGCCGATCGGCTCTCCACTACTTGCGTCTGCAGACGCGAGTAGTGGAAAAGCCAATAAATGGCTTTTCCTGTTTACACTGTGACCAGCCATGATTGGTCATGGCTAATCACATAGTAAAGAGCTTCCACATCATTGATCGCCACGATGCACTCCCCCATGGGCGTGCGTCGGCATGTTATCCTGCTAGACATCATATGACTCCAATCAGGATAACTGAACCACTTCCCGGCCGTGATTATTCGCCCATGAATTAACAGTCATGTTTATAAAACACATTTTTCTTTTGTGTATTTTATATTCTGTACATTAAAATAACAAAAGGTGCTTTTACCTTTGAATAGAGATATGTAAATATGTTGTAAAGAGGGCTCTATAGCTTACAGATGTTTACACATTTTTAATTGTACATAAATTGAGATTTTTATTTGCATTATGTACATTCAGCTCCATAAATACTTTGAGGAATAAAGCTGTTAATTAATTTAAAATGTTTAAAGAACAGTGAAGGGTCATTAAAAACATATGCATATGCAGTGTGTATCTAACATAAACAGTAATATAAAAATTAGCAGGCCAATAGCTTCCAGACATACAGCTGGCCAGAAAAAGTTTATTACACTAAACTCAAAAAAATCTAACAGAGGTTAATAGTGCTGTAAAATTTCACTGCAGCAAAAGTTTAAACAAAGTAATATATGGACAAAGAGATTAGTAAATAATTCTACAAATACACAATATGCAGGCAAGCAACAGAAAAATGGAAACTTAATAGAAACCGAAATTGTTTAAACATTTGTATACTTTATTTCTACTGATACAAATGTATATGTTTTGATTTAAAGGAGATTTACAGTATTTTGTATGTGTACATAATAACAGTACAAAGTCCTGTCTTGTTGGGAGAGGGTTAAGTGACATCCGTGGTTCCTAACAATACTAGTTGAGGGGCTCCAGGATGTGTGTTTGCAAAGAGGTAGCTGGTTGTTCAGTATTTCTTTGGGATTAGTCTTGATACTTTTTTAAAAAAAATCTTTATTTAGGTATGAAGGAATTTAAAACAGCCATACAGAGAATAAAAACTTACATCCCAACCTAGTTGACCCACAAAACCAGTATATCTTGTCAGATAGTCATGAAAATACTCATTGCAAATATTCTCGACCTTACCAGAAATAGGATGGTGCCGCGTATCAACTAAGAAATTTCCTGAAAAAACTTTTATGTATATTTATATGTGAGACCGAAGGATCGGTCACATAGAGCAAGCAACAGTATAGAATACAAAGACAAGATGAAAAGAAAAAAATAGAAAATAATAAGAAAAGGAAAAAAAAAAAAAAGGGGGGGGGAGGGGGTGAACTCCCTTCAGCAGATTGCCCCCTTCATGACCCATAACACCATCAGGCACACCGAGCGACTATGGAGATTGAGATGCAAGTGGTGTCTGATCCCTATAAACGAAATAGGGAGTCCAGATCTTCCAGTATTTATCTTCCTGTTCCTTCAGAGACATGGTGAGATTTTCCATAACCTGAATTTCCACCAGTCTTGTTCGCCAGTACGCCATTGTGGGAGGACATGTACTTTTCCATAAGGCCTGAACACGGGCTATTGCAGCCGTGAGTAAATGTCTAAGCAGAGAATTCTTGAACTTTTTGTTAAAGGAATGTCCTTGAGTAAATACGCTGCCAGGTTCCTGTTGGCGGTAACTCCCGTCAGGGTTTTGATTGTAGTGTCTACCTCATTCCAGAAACTAGTTAATTTTGAGCATTCCCAAACAATATGTAGAAGGGTTCCCACCACCTCCCCACAGCGCCAACAGGTATCTGAAACCTGGGAGTAAATCTTGTGTAGTTTGGCTGGCATTCTGTATCACCTTGTTAAAAGTTTGTAGCCTCCCTCCTGTTATCTGCTTTCTAAGGATGCTTTATGGGCGAACAGCACAATTTTGTCCTTCTGAAGCTGGGAAAACCTGACCCGGAAGTCTGAGGTGTCTCCCTGATTCATCAAGAGGGCATAAAAGTGAGAGAGCGAGTGAAGAAGCTGATTCCCATCTAAGCATATCTGTTGTAGTGGTGTGAATTGGCGTAATCTACGATGGTCCACTGGCAGAGACTGAATGTAAGTGGACAGTTGTGCCTGAGGAAAAAAATTGAGTTTAGTTTGAAAATAAGCCTCAATATCTTGGCTGGACATAAGCTGATTATTTAGTGCAAAATTGATGAGTTGGAACCGGTTCAGTCTCCGGAGTGGTGTGAATTTTGAGTCTATCAATACTGGTAAAAAAGCATGGGTCCCCAACACTGGGATTATGGGGCTTGGGGAGGGGGAAAGCGTCAAAATTGTCTTAAAAAGAATCTTGGCAAACCTTAATGTTGCCCCAACCGTGGGACGTGGGTAATTGTCGGTGGACAAAACCGTTGAGGTAACCATGGCAGTCCCATCAAAACTGAATCTACTGTCGCCTATTCCAGGTCTACCCAAAGCTTGGTCTCCGGCGTCGCACACCACTCCATTATTCTAGTTAAATGTGAGGCTTCATAGTATTTCACCGGGTCTGGGAAACCCATACCTCCCCAAACTTTAGGGAGAGGCATAGGGGTTGATTTACTAAAGCTGAAAAGTGCAAAATCTGGTGCAGTTCTGCAAAGAAACCAATCAGCTTCCAGGATTTGTTGTTAAAGCTTGATTGAACAAGCTGAAGTTAGAAGCTGATTGGCTACCATGTGCAGCTGCACCACATTTGGCACTCTCCAGTGTTAGTAAATCAACCCCACAATGAATCTACAGATTCTAGGGGGTTTGCCTGCCCACACAAACTGTGTAAATCTCATCAGTAGATCGGACAAAAAACTCTGTGGGAGCTTAATGGGTAATGTCTGATAAGTCAGTAAATCAGACGCGGCATTACATTCATTTTTAGGACATTCAACCGACCAAACCAGGTAAATGTGTCTTTATCCCAATGAAGGAGGTCCAATTTTTAAGTTTCTAGAAAAGGGGTGAAAAATTTAATTCAAACACCCTACCCAGATTACGGGGAATATTCATTCCCAGATATCATATATGATATTCTGTCCACTTAAAACTAAACGCTTGGCTCAATTGTTGTCGGCCTGGGCAGATAACTCAACTCCCATGGCTTCTGATTTGTTATAATTAATTTTATAATTGGACAGCTCTTCATATCTATTAAGTTCTGAAAGAATAGATGGGAGAGAGATGGTTGGTGATGTGGTGAAGAATATTAAATCGTCCGCATATGCAGCCAATTTATGTTCACAGGTCTTGGTCCTAACACCCTTAATAGCTGGGTGAGCTCTAATAGCTCTGAGGAGGGACTCAAGTGTCAATATGAATATTAAATGTGACGGGGGCAACCCTGCTGCATCCCAATATGGATCTGTAAAGCCTCCAAGAGGACTTCATTATCTTTCACCCTCGCCGAAGGAGTTGAGTATAAGGAATCTAACCACCATCTCATTCCAGTCCCCAGTTCTATATGTCCTACCATGGAGTGCAAAATCCACCCTATCCAATGCCTTCTCCGCGTCCACGGAGAAGAGCACTAAGGGAGAATGAGTGGTCTCTGCGTAGTGAATTGCACTCAACACCCGTTGAGTGTTGTCACAGCCTTCTCTGGCAGGAGTGAAACCCAATTGGTCAGAGTGGATCAAAAAAGGGATATGTGGGAGCCATCTATTTGCCAATATTTTTGTGAAAATTTTTAAATCTACATTCAAAAGTGATATTGAACGATAACTGGCACATTAAGCTGGATCCTTCCCCTCCCTCCTTAGGTATTACCGTAACGTACGCTTGCAGGGTAAGGTCAGGGAAAGCATGATCGTCTCGTAAGGAGTTGAATGCAGGTACAAAGTGCAGAGCTAGTACGTCCAAAAATGTCTTATAGTAAGACAGTGCGTACCCATTCGGGCCAGCAGCTTTGCCCATTTTCAGAGCCGCCAGGAATTCGTCCATAGAAGTTGAACAATCCAATTCCAAAGCAACATCTTCAGAAAGACCTGGCATCCCCGAAGACTCTAAGCATTGTTGGGCTAACACACATTTGTTATCTTCTGATGCAATCAACTTGTGTGGGGTCAAATTGTACAAGGTTGTGTAATATTCCCGGAACGGAAGGTCTGGGAGATATCTAGCAAAGTTCAAACCAGAGTATCCCATTTCGGCTTAATGTGTGGAAGATATGTCTTTCTTTGCCCTAGTAGCCCGTAAGGCATTCGCCAGAATCCGGCCGGGTTTGTTGCCAAGTTCATAAAACACTTGCTTACATCTTACCAGCTTAGCTTTAGCTTTCTCAGCTAACAAAGAATTCAGTTTGTCTCTCAATTCTGAGAGTTTTTCTTTTACTGGTTGTGCAAGCGAGGCCTTATGAACCTGTTCCAGTTTATGAATGTCCGCAAGGAGTACGTCAATCTGTTCTGAGAGCAGCTTTTTACGTTGCTTCCCTAACTTAATGAAAGTCCCCCGCATTACACATTTGTGGGCATCCCACAGATTAAAAGGAAAGTATTGTCATTGTCATTAATGGAGAAGTAGGATGTTAAGTCACTAGAGAGTTGACCTTTATATAAAGGATTGTGTAGGAGAGATTTATTCAATTCCAGTGCCATTCCTGTGGTTTGTCTCTGCCAAGTGCAAGGGAGCAATGGGTTGGGACATGATCTGAGATAGTGAAGGAACCTATAGTAGCCGAGGCAAGGAGTGGGAGAACCGACTGTGATATTAGAATATAGTCCAGAGGCGCATGCGCGGACTCGGCTAAGATGGCCGCTTAGCTCCGAGACTCCGCTCCACCGCTCCTCGCTCGGCCCGATAGCAGCAGTTCGGAGCCCCGCAGACAACATCAGACGGGACCGGGGGACAGAGCAATACCCCAGCCACACACCGATGTCCTCGGGGACGGCGAGGAGGGACCTCACCCGCATCCTCAGTGAAGCCGCGTCCCAGCCTGATCCCTCCAAGATGGCGGCGGCGTCTGCATCTCCATGCGGCCTACTGAACAACACTGTTGTCGGAGGATGGAAGACCCCTACACAGTGGCCGCCCGTCCAACTAGGAACTCGAGAGGGGTAAACACAGGTAGAGCAGAGGTAAGAGGGAGTCATCCGGCGTACCTCTACGTCTGCGGCGGCGGTAGAACCTCCCTAGTCCGACCCTGCGCCGAAGTGACTCCTACGCCCACTCCAGGGAGGAGCGGCAGGGGCTCCTGTAGCCACACACCGACCCCATAACGAGACAGGGGGCCAGGGCAGACTACAACAGACGCCCCGAGGCTTGACGACGATAGCCCGGCTCGCTCCTCGCCACCTCGCCTCAGAGCCTCGATTCGCCGGTAGAATCGGCTCAGGC
>BLSH010443693.1:2089911-2102790 GCA_018402905.1 Glandirana rugosa | reverse complement strand
TTTCCAACTTCAGTGGTTGTGCATTTTTTGATATCTTTAATAAAAGTTACGTTTTATCACATTTGGTTCCCATAGTGGTGCACTTGTGGTCTCTAAATCACGTTGTTTTTGTGGGGGTATCCTGCGCCTTCCAGTATTAGGGGTTACAGGTCTTCACTGTTATGATGTGCAATACAAACTAGTTAAGGAATAGAACAGGGGTCATAATGGTACTTCACTGTTGGTATGCCCGAGCCTTATTGTATCTCACGTTTGCCCGCATGCCCTACATTAGGAGATGTTTGTTCAATCTGTTGTCCCAACGCACAGGTGGTGAAGGAGGAGGGGAGGGGGGAGAAGAAAATAGCTATGCTCCCAAGTCACCTTTCGTTAAGCTGTTGCTCAAATTGTTGAGTCAAATTGTTTACAAGACACCACACCTCAGTCTGCACAGACAGCAGCGGAAGCAGATATTTCTGCAGCCCATGAGGGGATCTACCGTGTCTCCTGTCCCGTCTCACGCTGAGCCAGAGCTGCCATGTGTGGAGACGGGAGACTACTTAGACACAGGCACCCCCCCTTATGAGAACACGTGCGGTAGATCCCGTCGTGGGCTACAGAAATATCTGCTTCTGCTGCTGTCTGTGCGGACTGAGGTGTGGTGGCTTGTAAACAGTTTG
Source organism: Glandirana rugosa (assembly GCA_018402905.1). Taxonomy (NCBI): domain Eukaryota; kingdom Metazoa; phylum Chordata; class Amphibia; order Anura; family Ranidae; genus Glandirana; species Glandirana rugosa. Next base: position 2,102,131 of record BLSH010443693.1, on the reverse strand, counting down.
ACGCAACAATTTGAGCAACAGCTGTGTTATTTCTGATCGCCGCTATAAACAAAAGAAGAGCGACAATTTTGCAAAAAAACCCAAATTTCTTACTTTTTGCTAAAATACAAATCCAAAAAAAAAAAATAAAAAAACACTTTTTTTCAACGGTTTTGGCTGATTTATATTCTTCCTCATATTTGTGCTAAAAAAAATCGCAATCGGCGTTTATTGATTGGTTTGCGCAAAAGTTGACGCGTTTACGGATGATGAGAATTCATTTCTGGGGTTTTTTATGTTTTTAAATTTTTTACTAGTAATGGCGGCAATCTGCAATTTTTAGCGGTACTGCAATATTTCAGCGGACATGTCGGACCATTTTAACACTTTTTTGGGACCATTGTCATTTACACAGCGATCAGTGCTATAAAAATGCACTGATTACTGTGTAAATGCCATTGGCAGTGAAGGGGTTAACCTGCAGGGGGTGCTCTAAGGGTTAACTGTGTTCCCTGGGCGTGTTCTAACTGTATGTAGGCTGCCCTAGCAGGGGAAGGGGAGTGATCACAGCTTCCATGTAGAGGAAGGCTGTGATCACAGTCCTTCCCCCCCTCACAGAACGGAGATCCGTGTTTACTTACACGGACCTCCGTTCTTTCACTCCGGGGGGGGCATCGCGGGTAGCCGGCGGAGATCGAATCCGCCGCACCCGCTCCCTGGCCCCCCCGGAACACAGTGAGCGCGCGCTCACAGTGCTCGATCTGGCACCCGCCGTCATATGACGGCGGTTTGCCTAGAAGAGCCATCTTGTCGCCCGCAACCTGCGGTTGAGGGTCGGCAAGTGGTTAAAGCGGAGTTCAACCCATTTTTTTAACATTGTCTGTGCTGCAAGCCCTTATCTCTTAGTTTTCACAATGGCCATTTTTATTGTTTTTTAATGCTTGTAAATACCTTGAATTTGTATTTATTCCTGACTTCCTCCCCTTCCTAGCCTAGGCGATTACGTCACTAGGCGATTTGCAAGGGTTCCTGGGATAGCAGCGTCATGTATCCCAGGAGTCCTTGCGAATCGCCTACTACCGAAATCGCGTGAGATTTCCGTATAGGAAATGATAACAGGCAGGAAGCTAGGAGGTGAACATCACAAGAGAGCCGCTGTACCTTCTCTGCTGACAGGGGAAAAGGAGGAGGGGGGTGAGCGGAGGAAACATTCTGACAGCGGCCTCCCCCTCTTTCACGCCACCTCTGCCTGATTTCAGATAAACTGCAGCCCACTCGCTCTGTCACCACTTCACTGATGGGAGGGGGGAAGGGAACCCACTACAACTACCAGAGCCGGGTGCATTCCGCCCCACCCCCCCTATCAGTGAAGTGATGACAAAGCCAGCCAGCTGCAGCTGGAGAGGACACACAGTGCACGGCTTCAGCCGCCTGCCCTGGGGAGTACATCTAGTGACAGGGAACACACTGAGCAACAGAGAAATACTGTATCGAAGACAAAATATGGCTAGCCACAACCACGGCGCGAGATGTGTTTTATGGGGAGATTGCATTCCTGAGCACACATTATCTTCTTCTCTTCTCCTGTCCCGTCCTGATTGACAGGTTGCTATAGCAATGGGGCGGGAGCTTCCACCGATGCTGACATTGCTATAGCAACCTGTCAGGAAGAAGAACGGCCTCCATGAGGCATTACTGAGCATGAGATCAGAAGTGCATGATGGGAAGGCAGACGAACAGATATCCAGGAAATGTATACAGGAGGGCTTCAGATGCCCACAAGTAGAATGGAACCTGCCTGCTTCCGAGATCAGTGAGTAAAAAACTATTTTCAAACAAAGTAAAAGCACAAAAAAATATGACATCTTAGAAATGTTTATTTACAGGATATGGCAATCACAAAGCCGTCTTTAAAAAAAAAAGGTTCGGGGGACTGGAACTCCGCTTTAACTACTTTGTATTGCACATCATAACAGTGAAGACCTGTGAGTGATATTAGCAGAGAACTTGCATCCAATATGTTAATACGTTCTGCAACAAGCCCCTGACGAAAGGCTTGAACCTGAAAAGCGTTGGGCTCTTCTCCTTTTGGACTGCGGAATGTTATACAGAATATACCTATTCAATTGTTGGTGTGTGCCATCATTGCTGTAATTTTTCCATGGTTTTTAACAGGTTGTAAAGTGATGTACATGTAAAAACCTTCTTATGAACATTTGAAACAATATTTCATAATTGAATTTATGTGCAATAAATGTATTTTTTATTGAAAATGATTCACTAAGTAATTTCTGCTCCACCACTTCTAAAGTCCCACCAATAGGGGTTATCTTGGTGGTGGTGTCAGATTGGCATTGCTTGTTTGGTAGATCTTTACACTATATTTTCATTGGGTTAATGAATACACACAGTATATCCAATTAACAAGCAGAATCAATGTCAATAGCTTTACCAAATAACAAAAAAAATACCTAAAGCTATGGCCCATGGAAAGTGTTGACCTTTTAAGGTGTCTATAGATAAAGGTGATAAATTTAAAGGAGAAGCCCAGCCAAAGCTCGTTTGGCTGGGCTAGAGTCAGAAGAATATCCCTGCATTTGAATAAACACTGTAGGACAGTAAAAGAGTTATAAAGGTCAGTAGCAGGTGCACATCAAAACCCATCCCTGCAGGACTTCTAACATGTATGCCCAGGAGATTGAATCAAATCCATTTTGAAGGTCTATTAAAAGGAGCATACCAGAATGATGACTCTTTGGGGTTGATTTACTCAAACCGAAGAGTGAAAAATCTGGTGCAGTTGTGCATGGTAGCCAATCAGCTTCTAACTTCAGCTTGATCAACTAAGCTTTCACCAAAAAACTGGAACCTGATTGGCTTCTATACAGAGCTGCACTATATTTTGCACTTTCCAGTTTTAGAAAATCAGCCCCTTTACGTCCCATTCTGATTAAAGGATTGATATATTATCAATTGCTCCCCAAACTTGGTCAGGATCTTACCTCCCAGGAATAAATCCTACCTAGTCTTTATATTGGGTATTGTGTGTGTGTTTGTGTGTACAAATGATAAATCCTAAAACATGAAAAGTGTTCAAGAGTAGTAAGTATAGTCTGTCATAGTAAGATTAAGTTCTCGCCAAGTGTCTGTCAATATCATAAAGTGCAGAAGTTTTACTAGTTCAATTCCAGTTTTTGTGGATGTTTTAATGTTATTCTGATTGAGGCAGACCAGCCAGCAGTGAGAGCTAAAGGTAAATTGGAGCCACCACCACAAAAAATTGAGCCTTCCGCATAGATAGGGAGGCAAATATTTCCTTAAAGAAGGTCAATTATCAGGAGCATAGTAGGATGAAAGCGTAATAGGAAATTCTTCTAGGTATCCCAACACTAGAATTTTGCAGCCTCAAAAGTTCCTATGATCTTGTAAGCGTGAATGAGAGGTTTTTGGATAAAAAGATTGCTACTCCCGTTTTTTTTAACTATAGCATTTTCTAGATAGAATGTTGGATAAATGGTTTGCATATAAATAAGCCTTAGCAGGCATTGAGAAAGTGAGTTTCCTGCAATATGACAACACCTGAAGACAGCAAATGTTAATATTGGGAAGCTTCACAGCTTTTAATATGGGATTTCAGATTCTGAACACTATTAGGATAGAGTATTTTGAATGTTGCATATATTTGAATAAAAACAATATGCTCCCAAGATGTCTTTCGGTTTGATTCATGAAGAGTAATGCCAGATGCAAACAGGAAACCCAGGTGTGGGGGTGCTCTAAAGTCAGGGTGCAAGAGAAAACAAGATAGGCCAGAAAGATAAAGGTAATACAGTAAATAACAGATATAACAAAAGGAATAAGGACCATTGGGATCCACAACTGAAAATTAGGATTCTTAAACTGGAGGATTGTGTGAATCCAAAACATGACAAAAGACTTGGAGTCTACTCAAGACAGAATACAGGGATGAGTGCAAGTGGGGATGCATGTCTACCATGATTACTCTTTGCTAATCTTTATAGTTCATTTCAGTTTGTAGGGACTGTGCAGAGGAAGCAGGGCTGCATGTAGTATGTTGCAGTGCTGCCGACCTTGCAATTATTGGATGATAATGTATTTGGCCTTGTATTCTGCTATTTAGGCTCCTTTTGGCCATCAGAGAAGTGGCATTCCTGCAAGGAGGCTCACCACCTGACAGAGGATCCCCCAGTCAGAGATTAAAGAGTTGGCTTGAAGTTGAGTTGCAGTGCTATGCAGCCATCTTGTACAGCTGCATGCAAGCCCAATGTGATTAGCAGCTTTTGAATTACCTTTACAATATGTATTACAAACAATGCTGAAGCTTGGTTATGTTATGTACCTAAAATATTTACATAACTGAAATGCTTTGATTGCAATTTACAGTGTGGCTCAGGTCGCCAATTATTTGCATTTGGCTTACAAGCTTACAAAGTTTGAGAAACCACAGACAATATTTATCCAAGGGCATTGGTCTGGTGGACTTAACGTCTTTGTGATCTCTTCTTCCACTTCTTTATGCAGTACCAAACGCTGTACAGCAGTGCCTAATCTAATGAACTACTAGGCGAGGCCAGGCTAGTAGACTGCCAATAGTGGAAGGCAACTAAATTGAAGTGCATTTCTGTGCCACTAAATATTCCTATGCACTACTCATTCTAAAAAATTGCATTGTTTTCTATACACTTGGCCCTCAACATTTATTTAATAATTACTACAGTACATTAATATTTTAATAGGTTTAGCAAAATTTGGTTATATATGAAATTATATGTGAACCAGCACACCACATACTTCAGACACTTTACTTGAACAGTAATTGTTTAAAAAAGAACTTCACAATTATTTTTAACAATTGAAAGTTTGGAATAATCAGATTAGCTTAAAAGGAATGATAATTTATAGTCATCATATGTCAGCAGCCCTCTAATATTTTTTTTATCAGAGGCTGGAGTGATCTTGTATTAGAGCTTTGGTCCCTCCAGGGTCAGGTCAATTGACAGGTACCTTTTACATAAATACAGAGGGAAATTTATCAAAACTGGGGCAGCCAGAATCTGCAGCAGCTATACATGGGAACCAATCAGCTTCTATCCTCAGTTTGTTCAGATAAGCATTTTTAAATGAAAGCTATAAGCTGATTGGTTGCCATGCACAGCTGCTCCAGATTCTGGCTGCTCCAGTTTTGATAAATTCCTTTCTGTAGGCAGCAGGGGTTTTGCTGCGGTGAGTGGGAGTGGTTTGGAGGCACCAATCAGCTTCTAGCTTTCATTTAAAAATGCTTATCTGAACAAGCTGACAATAGAAGCTGATTGGTTGCCGTGCACAGCTTCTCCAGATTCTATATGTTCCAGCTTCGATAAAATTCCCCCACAGTGTGGGCGGCTGAGATTTACATTCTAAGGCTACTTTGTATCGCATGCAACTACAATGGAACTGCCTTGACTTCATCAATAATAAAACATACAGATTTGCAGGTGTCAATCCTAATAGATATTTATTTGATTCAGTCATAGCACACCTAGTCACCTTTAGAAAAATTATTTTTCCTTTTCTTTGCAGTCATATAGTCAAGGTCAATCCAAGGGTAAGGCTATGCCTGCTATTAATAGAATTTATCACCCAAAACCAGCCTCTTTAGACTTTTCTTGATGGAGAATATGATATCTCTGATCATTTCTCTGCCACTAACAGATGACTTTGATGATTGACAATAGGATAGCTTCCTGAACCCTTCCAGTATGATACCTTCCTATGTTCTCTTCCTCTTCTTGGTTGCCACAGAAACCTTTGTTTTAGTCTCAAGAGATGTCAACCTAAACATCAGAGGATCCAACATGGAAAAAACCCACAGACATTTTTCTTGATGTCTAAACCAAGTATACCCTCATTCTACTGTCAAAGGTTTGTATGATCTGTCAGTGTGAAATTTTCCTAGTACCATGGCTGTCAGTTTGCCAGTATTTTTAGAACTGAAAACTATTAGGCTTCCAACATAATATTGCTGAATAAATAATAGTATGGAGATTTGACTATGTAGGGGCTATGAAATCTGAGGCTTGATTATAACCTGTTCTAGTGGCACTGTTTACGATCACTGTGCATTTGTCAAAGTAGCTATTTCGCTTGAGTTTGAACATATCATTTTTTAATTTATCTGTTCGTAAACTGTGAAGTGAACCAGACTGAAGAGGTGTGTTGCTTTCTTTAATGGGGCACTAACCTGACTGCATGAAAAGAAAAGCATGGGGAGCGCCACCATCTAAGTGTAGGTGGACCGTTGCTAACTCCGGCTGCCTCATGATTGACCTGCTGCCATTAGTGGTGCCTCCACAGCCTGACTGACACCATCCTCCAGACACTTTCAAGCCTGATCTTGCTGGCCCAGCCTCCATCTGGATGCCTTCATGCTTTTAATCTTTCAATAAATGTGAGTGCAAATTTTATGTATTTTTTGTCTGAACTTGCATCTAATAATCTACACTTGGATGCTTTTCTTTTTACACAGATCCAAGAGCACAATCCAGTCTTCTTTGGGATAGCTGCAGCCATGTTCTGAGTAGCCGACATTTTCTATTTTTGACCATTATAGACTATTCATCAGACTCTTTCAAGGAACTTTTTCAGGGACTTTTTATCCAAATATACCTTTCTACCCTAACCTGCCTAGCGCCATAATGTGGTATCTTTAATTTTTTACTAGCCTGACTGCATGCTGATTTTTGGTTTGCATGTTCATGTGGATTGCAGGGCTGTTTGATTCCCATTGGCTAATCAACAAAAATAAGTACATTCCCCCATCCTTGCTGAACAGCGTTCATGGAGGAATCTTCCCTGCTGGCTATTGTATTTTTGCAGCCACCGCTGCCCTTTGATTGGTTGCAGTCATTGTTCAGCCAATAACTTTTGGCCAAGTTTCTTGATATTCAGATTGAAACTTGTTGAGGTAGGTGGTGCCAACATGGCCACTTACAGCTTGAATTTTGGCTTATTCAGCAGGGATTGTCTGCAATTCATCTTGTGTATGACCCGTATTAGAGTCCCACTATAAAGCTTTACAATGATGAGCAAGTGGTTTTAGAAATAGCCAGCTGAGTCCTGCTGCAAGATAGTTTATTTTATTTATTGATATCAAGGAGGGTTGGGAGGGGTTGTTTTGTCCTGGAGGAGGGAGGATTTGGGATCTAGTCTTGCATGCCAAAGACATGTATAAAAAAACCCTTAAAATTGTTATCAGCACTTTTATATTTGTATTTCTATTTGTATTCTGAAATCACTTTGATTACTCCCCAATGTCACAGTACATTTAACCTCTTGCTGAGCAGCCGTCGTATAACAGGTCGGCTCTCTTGCGTGAATCACTGTAGCTGTACGGAGGCACGCACAGATGCAGTTGTGGACGGGAGCGCGGCGCGGGCGGCACGCGCTTGCGCCCACTGCATGCGCCCGAGTGTGCTTGTGGGTCGGGCGGACTCGATGTCCGCTGGCAACCCAAGATCGCCTAGAACAAAGGCAGAACAGGGATCTGCCAATGTAAACAAGGCAGATCCCCATTCTGAAAGGGGACATGGCAGTGATCTACTGTTCCCAGTCATCGGAAACAGTGATTTCTGTCATGTCCCTTCCAGCCCACCTCCCCTACAGTTAGAACACGCTACAGGAACACAGTTAACCCCTTGATCGCCCCCTAGTGTTATCCCCTTTCCTCCCAGTGGCCAGTGTCATTTTTACCTTGATCAGTGCATTTTTATAGCACTGATCAATGTAATAATGTCACTGGTCCCCAAAAAGTGTCATTTGGGGTCAGATTTGTCTGCTGCAATGTCCCAGTCCTGCTAAAAATCGCAGATCGCCGCCATTACTAGTAAAAACAATTACAAAAAAGTCCCTATCCCATAGTTTGTAGATGTGATAACTTTTGCCCAAACCAATCAATATACTACTATTGTGATTTTTTTTTTACCAAAAATATGTAGAAGAATATATATCGGTCTAAACTGATGAATGCATTTGTTATTTTTATATTTGTTTTGGATATGTATTTTAGCAAAAAGTAAAAAAAAAGTTTGTTTTTTTTCATGATTGTTGTGTTTTGTTTGTTTATAGCACAAAAAAAAAAAAAAACACAGAGGTGATCAAATACCACCAAGCTCTATTTGTGGGAAAAAAAGGATGTCAATTTTGTTTGGGTACAATGTCGCACGACCGCGCAATGGTCAGTTAAAATGACACAGTGCTGTATCGCAAAAAATGGCCTGGTCGTTAAGGGGGCAAATCCTTCTGGGGCTGAAGCGGTTAAAACACTATTTAAAGTGCATAGAATATTGTTAAGGAGGACCCAGTCTAAAAAAAAAATAGATTAAAGTGATTGTAAGAAAAAATACAATAAAGAATTGGGAGTTGAACTAGTGAGATGCAACCAAAGAAAAAATGGGCTTGTGGGTGTTGTAAAATGGGCAGATACATTAGGAAAAATAGATTTGTGAAGCTCAATATCCTGGAATGTGCAGGATTTGATAACATGTAGAAACCCATGCATGTATTACTGCATATTGTTCCCATGTAGGAAATATTGGTAAAAATGTACGGATTCTATTAGACCACATGCAACTGCATAAAGATATCAATCAACACAGAGTAGGGGCCCCGAGACTGCTCCTGTAAGGGAATTAGACTTTTGCAGCGCTGGCAATGGTTCCAAAGAGTGATTAAGTCCTATTGGATCTTTTTTTTTTAATTCTTTTTATTAATTTTCAAATATGAGTTACAAAACAGAGCATATAGTGTATACCCAGCCTCACAAAGTACAATAGAAAACAAGAAAACATACAACTGGTCATTAACTGAACCCCATGGAAGACAAGGGAAAAGAGAAAAAAAATAAAAAGGGAAGAAAGAAAACTTGTATGCTCAAGCATCCATTTAAGGATATAATGGTTTTCCAGGTACCTGGTGCTTATAGTTATAACATAATGCCCTCTTCTCCCAAGCTCCAAAAAGCTAAGGGTCACTCACTCATTGCACTAAAAATAATGAACCTATTTGCATGAAAGGGGCCAACACCCACAGCTTACCGTACCTCAATCATTCTGAGAATCTGTATTTGTAGTTGGAGCTTCCACCCATATGTTCCAGATCTGGTGAAACTATTTGTCACACCCCCTGGACAAATAGGTGGTCTTATATAGTGGTAAGGCTATATTGATCAAATGTTTCCAGAAATTTATAGACGAAGATTGTTTCCACTTGAGCACAATGGCTTTCCGTGCATTAAAAAGAAGAAGTCCCAAAAGGGTTCTGACCACCCGACGGTGGGCCATGGGGTCAACCAGACACAGCAGGCACATTTCCACTGCCAGCAGAATCTGGATAGTAGTGACCATCAGGATGAAGGCAATCACCTCGTTCCAGAAAGAGATTATGCACGGGCAGGACCAGAAAATATGGATAAAGTCTGCCCAGGGCGCAGTGCATCTCCAACAGGAAGCAGGAATATCTGGGTATATTTTATGTAGTCATGCGGGCGTGAAGTACACGGTATGTAAAATTTTGAATTGGATTAGCCTGTCTTTTGCGGAGACAAGTTGTAAGAAGGAGCATGTCCATGTTTCCTCCCAGTCCTCATTATCCATAGTGGGAAAATCTTCAACCAATTTGACCCTGAGTGTTTCAAGTCCCCTGTGTACGTCATCTAGAAATGATTTATATATGGTGGACAATGGCTTATCCATAGAATCATCCCTAAGTAAATCTTCCAGGGACGGGGTATAGAAAGCCACCATCAAATTCTCAAATTGAGAGTAAAAGGCATGTCTAAGTTGCAGAAATCTAAACAGGTATGAATTCGGCAGGTCATACAATATTTTCAGTTTGTCAAAGGTTCAGAGTTTACCTCCTGAGCACAGTTGGTCCACATACTTAACATCCCTACACACCCATATGTTTGGATCAGGTATGGTCAAGAACTCAGGCAAGTTTGGATTAAGCCAAAGGGGGTATGAGGAGAGAAGTGTCCAGGGGGCACAGGACGCAAGGACAAAGCCTCAGACCATGCCCGCAGGACAGACCTCATAGCTAAAGTCAGCCTAAAGAGCAACCGGGAACCACGATTAAGCAGATTCCTCAGTGCCTCATAGGAACCCAGATAGGCCGCCTCCAGCACCACCGCTGCATTCGAGTCATCTGAGATCAACCAGTTGTGTGCATGGGTCAACTGAGCTGCTAAATAATACTTGTGTAAACCAGGACAAGGCAGACCCCCCTCACCCCAGGGTCTCTGTAACACAGTCAGCCTGAAGCACAGCCGGCTCGTGCCCCAAAGAAAGGAAAGAAAGTTAGAATGAATGAGGCTGAACACTTTTTTGGGTAACCACAAAGGAGAATGCATTAGGACATACAGGAAAGCAGGTAATAACTTCATTTTAAACAGATTTATCCACCCGGTTAGCGAGAGGTGAAGATTAGCCCATGCCCATAACCTTTCCCTCATAGTTTGTACCAGTTGGGCCAAATTTATCATGTAGTAGTCAGTTATGGAAATGGAGATATGAATACCGAGATATTTGATCTTGCTTGTCCACTCTAAGGGGAGAATGGGATCTGGCAGGGATTTTGCCGCTGCATCAATTTGCTAAATTTGGGACTTGTCCCAGTTTTCCTTGAGACCCAAGCAGGCAGTGAACCCGTACAGGATATCCAGAGATTCTTGGAGAGAAGGGCCGGGATCATTTAAGAAAAGGATGAGATCATCTGCATACATAGCTAGTTTTTCATGTATGGAGCCAACCTGAATGCCCCTGACCCCATCAGCCCGTCTGATCGCGCAGGCAAGTGGCTCCATCACTAGGGCGAACAGGCCAGATGACAGTGGGCAACCCTGTCTTGTCCCCCCTCAATCCTGAAGGGAGATGAGAGGGCACTGCCCAGTTTAACCTGTGCCATCGGGGACTTGTATAAGATGTCTATCCACCTATGGAATTCAGTTCTAAATCCATTGATTTTTAATACCATTGGACATAAGGCCACAGAATCAAAGGCCTTTTCAATGTCCAGGGCAACTAGTACCCAGGTAGAGTTCTCAGATGAGGGCAACTGTGTATGTGTGAAAACCCTACATAGATTGATATCTGTGGATTCCCCTGTCATGAAACCTGTTTGATCAAAGATGGGAGAACCGTCTGCAACCTAGTGGCCAGGATCTTGGTCAATATCTTGATGTCAGTTTAATAAGGATATCGGCCTGTATGAGGCGCATTTAGTTTTGTCCTTGCCCGGTTTGGGAATGAGAACTATATGTGCCTGATTCATAGAGGGGGTCAGAGAAATATGGTCCTTACAGTTTGCATTAAGCTGTAAAAGTTTAGGAGGGAGAAGAGTTATATAGGTTCTGTACCATTCGCCGGGAAGACCGTCCAGTCCCGGCGTCTTACCACTAGGATCCTATTGGACCTTTGACTGATTCAGTGGGTCTCCCTTATTCAATTCAGCTCTTGCACCTGTATACCCCCTTAACGGCCATAACAATTGTTACATTTCAGCAAGGAGACTACTGATTTAGCAATAAATTGTGGTAATTTTCCTCCAAAATCCACAACTAGGAACCGGGACCACGTGACATCAGTATGCACATTTGTGTGCTTCTCAATCAACTCCAGCATCCATTCAGGGATGCTCATCCTTAAGGGGACCCTCAACCTACTATGGTTGTCACATCATCTATTGCACTGGATGTTACTAGAGCACTATACTTGTGAATACTTTTAACCTTTTGTTAATAAATCACTTTTTTTTTCTGTTTCAAACAGTTTATTGAAATAGAATAGATATACAAAGGTAATTGTACAGAAATTCGCAGTGGTGCTAGATAGATCCATTGTATGACAGGTCTAAGAAGGACAGTATGTTACCTAGATAGATCGTGGTGACGCTTAAAGACATGTTAATGGAAACATATAGATAAGATAAAGTTATTTGACAAACTTTGTCTTTTTTTTTCACTAAATAATTGTTTTCCAATTTTCATAAGTGTTCATATCACGAGATCATTGTAGGTCACGTTATCTACTACACTGTTGGTATCATCCAACTCCCAGGGGAATTCCTACTCGTAGGGACTTACCTACGACCTCAACTAACTCTTCGTGTGTTTACACGTATGACTACAGTGCACCAGGGCCAAGGATCAACACCTAAAACCTCCTTTTAATGGTGTTAAATAACGATT
>BLSH010443693.1:2069629-2087558 GCA_018402905.1 Glandirana rugosa | reverse complement strand
GCATTTGGGTACCAAGAACATGAACGCAAATTACTCACTAGGGGGAGAGCCCCTGGGGGAATCAAGGATGGAAAAAGACCTTGGGGTCCTAGTGGAGAACAGGCTTAGCAGTGGCATGCAATGCCAAGCTGCTGCAAGCAAAGCTATCAAAGTGTTGGCATGCATCAAAAAAAGGGATTAACTTCAGGGATAAATCAATAATTCTCCCATTGTACAAGTCCCTAGTGAGGCCGCACCTGGAGTATGCCGTCCAGTTCTGGGCACCGGTCCTCAAGAAGGACGTCCTGCTATTGGAAAGGGTTCAGAGAAGGGCAACAAAGCTAGTTAAGGGATTAGAGGACCTAAGTTATGAGGAAAGATTACAAGCACTGAACTTGTTCTCTCTGAAGAAAAGACGCTTGAGACGGGATATGATTTCAATGTACAAATACTGTACTGGTGACCCCGCTATAGGGGCAATACTATTCAGTGCAAGGGAAAACAAGAAAACACGCGGCCATTCACTAAGAATGAAAGAAAGGCGTTTTAACCTTAAGATGCGTAGGGGTTTCTTTACGGTAAGAGCAGTGCGAATGTGGAATTCGCTTCCAGAAACAGTGGTTTCTGCTGGTAGTATAGATAATTTTAAAAAACTATTAGATGCACACCTAAGGGACCACAACATTGGGGGATATACAACGTATTACTGACATAAAATAAAACACACACATGGGTTGGACTTGATGGACTTGTGTCTTTTTCCAGCCTCACTGACTATGTAACTATGTAACTATGTAACCAGTGAGGCTGAAGATATCTGTGGACCTAATACCCAATACTGGGACCAGTGTTTTTAGACCTTACCATTGCGTAGGTATAAACGTGAGGTAAAGGGCCAGTGTGTGAAGTGGTGGTACACTGTGGTGCAAGATTCTGTTTTGGAGCACTTTCTCCACGCAAGGTTTTGTTGAAGTCTATTGGAGCAAAACGGTTATGCGAGATTATTGTTTATATGTCTCACTTGAGGATTTATGCACAAAAGGACATTTATTGTGATTTTGTAAATATGTATTTTTTTCTAAATAATTCACATATTGTAGGACCATTAGTTTTTTAGTCTGTACAGGTACATATGTAAACATTTTTAACTATAATTTTTTTTATGTGGAGATTATTATTATTGATTGCTTTAATTATGCTGTTGTAGCACGGTTGTGTTATTTGAGGTTTTTGCATATTGGTGATTGAACACACCTTTGTGCTTAGCTGCACCACCATTCACAACCCTACTGACACCACCCTGGGGCACCCCATCTGTGAGCAAGCTGTGTAGTGAGGGGAAGACAATTCATCCAACTTTTAATCTCTTGTGTAAGTATTTTGTCGATCAGTAAGGAACAAAAGTGATACAGTCAAACAGTGGTCCTTAAATGGACAGAAAAGTAAACAGGTAGCTCAACAGTAACCATGCATTTTTAACACATAGGGCGTTATGTGTACATATAGATCTTAGATACACATCAAGTATCCCAAGGTAACACCTAAAGCCTGGACATCTGGAACATGTAAGGAGTGTTTAAATTGCCTCAGGTAGCATAATAAACAATTATAGCTTACACAATGTAATGAGATAAGTGCTCGTGTAAGAGAGCCTACTGGGGTGCAATAGTTAATTCCGGGAAGTTGGCTATCCATAGGGGGAGGCCGTGGTATAGAAAGAAAGAAGTAGTGACAGAAAGTGGTGAGAAAGAAAGAGAAAGAAAAGGAAGACGGGGTGGGAGGAAAATGAACCCCTGGTGTCACTAGATTGAACCTAGTGGAGCATATCATTACACTACAAGGTGATTATATCTATTACGAGAGTAGAAGAGATTCGTCAAAGTTGGGTGGAAGGAAGTGTATCACCCATGGGGACCAGAGGGCTTCATATTGGCTGGTAAGCTTTTTAAAGTGAATATGAGGTGTGGGCTTCATGTACCTTTAGTGAGCATGTACTTGCACATAAATATATTGGTTTAGGATGTTATTCTGTGTCAGTTGTTTATGGATTGATTTGCAATTTGATATAAAAAAAATCATCCTAACTGCAAGTTGTGCAGTACCTGGATTATTTTCTAACTGCTAAATTATCAGGACTAAAGAAAAAAGAATGAATGCACCCCCCTCATGATCATAGGTTGTGAACAAGAAGGTTAGAAGGGGAAGAGCTGATCACTTTGAAGGTCCAGTGGACTGAGTGACGTTCAAATTCTATAATTGAGAAAACTTGTTAAAATCTTGACAGAAGCATAGCAGGCAGAAGATAGATTGTATGAAAAAGGGAAAAGATGGTGTGGACATAGTGAACCAAACATGGAGAAGATAGAGTGGACTGAAGATGAAACAGACACAGTGGACCAAATATGGAGCAGACAGAGTGGATTGAAGATGAAGTGGTCAGGACGTTATGCCATGAAGAGAGTGCTGTGAAACGTTAACACAAGGAAAAGGATCTTTATTTGAACCTAGTTCACTTAGCTAAAAAATAAATGTCAGGTAATCTTATTTCAGTGAATTAAATGTACCATAAACATTACAGTATGACTGTCCAATCTACTTTAGATCTATAAACAGCTCATCTATAGGAATGAATGGGGCCAAGGTGTGTATGCACACTAGAACAGGTCTGGGCCAGGTTGTTTAGGTCAGGGTTGTACAGTGAAGATTTTGGCAATGTAAAGGTAAATATTTCACCATGCAAGTTTCAGACATTGCGGCTATATATAAGTACTGGTGAGACTGAAAGTATGTATTGAAAGATAAAAAAAGAGATTTTCTCCATGGCAAACTTTAAAGTTTTTCAACTTGTGTTATTCATATGTGGTTTATGGTGTTAAATATTGAATATTCATTTTACACTGTTGCTTTTGATAGCATTTTATGTGTGTTACAATGTACTTGAAAATGATGTGCATCATAAGTTTTGATTTGCATATTATTTTCCATTAATTGTGGTACTAATCTAATTACATACATAGGTATAGACGTTTAGTCATAGTTACATTTACCAATACTTTTAGTTCTGGGAGGAAGTTTGGGACATGTGGGGCTAGATGATTGTTAGGGCTCTGAATGTGAGGCCCAGGTGCAAAAAAATACTGCTAATTTAATACTGCTTTTAGATTTAATATTATATCAACGTGAGAAACATTCTAATACTGAATGTCTTTATATATCATCTACTGAACTGAGTGTAATATTCCCCAGATTTCAAATTGCTCAGAATTGTTCAGAGCTTTTATTGCTGTATGAAATGGACAATGTTACAGAAATTTGTATTTTCAGTGAGCACATATTTCAGATGCTAGTCTATTGTTCACTGTAATGTAGTTTTGTTATAAGACTTTGATGTAATTTTTAGTGTGATTATCTGCAATTAATTATTACTACATCCAACACCATAGGAGATCAAGTGTTCTATCTGTTAGCAATCAATTTCTATACTTAAAGCGTAGCTCCACCCAAAAGGGGAAGCTCCACTTGTTTGCTCCTTCCCCCACTCCGCTGCCACATTTGGCACCTTTCGGGGGTACCTGTTTTTGACAGGTACCCGTCCCCACTTTTGGGTGACCTCGCATGTACTGTAGGAAACCGGCTATGAAGCTGCAAGGCTTCACTACCAGTTTCCCTTACAAGGAATGGTGGCACCCGAGAGCTGATTACAAATTCCGCTGGGGTGCTGACATTGCAGGATCCCTGGACAGGCAAGTGTCCTAATATAACAAGTCAGCAGCTACGGTATTTGTATCTCCTGACTTTTATTTTTGGTGGGGGGCTGGAGCTCCTCTTTAAATAATAACCACATGTAATTTTACTAGTATGATTGACTGATCAACTAACTAGCTACAGCAAATAAGAGTTGACAAAGCTTCAAGGTAAGGTAGGGACTGGCCAGAGGGGGATCTCTTTGACTTAGTTGGTCAGCTTGTAACATGTATTGCAATATACAGTATGTCAACTAAGAATCCTCATTTTACAATCAATACTTTTCTATGGGTGATGGTTAACAAGTGGCAACACCTCCTTAGCATCTTATGTGTTGAATATGTGAAGCTATTTATGACCTAAACATTCATAACTTCAAACTGTACAGTGCAGGTTGGTAACTATAAAGGACAGGGATGCCTGAAGTTGCTATATTACTGCCTATAAGTGTGTACCTACTATTCTGTAACCCTTTTGTATTATATATTGATTCATTTTTTTTTTTTGGGGGGGGGGGGGGGGGGGGTTATCCATCTGGTTACTTGCAAAAAACAACCATGTTTACCAACTGCTGCTGTTTTTCCAACACATTCCACAGATGCTTAATTGGATTGAGATTGGAGAATTTGGAGACCAAGCCAACATCTCAAACTAATTGTTGAGTTCCTCAGACCATTCTTGAATTCAAATTCATAAGTCCAGGCTACCTTTTTCCATTGCTCCATTGCCTAGTTCTGATTCACACATGCTCATTGTAGGCACTTTGGCTGGGCACGTAGGTCAGCATGGGCACCCTGACCGGTTTGTGGCTACACAGATTCATACACAACAAACTGTAAAGCCCTATGTATTCTTACATCTTTTTATCAGAACCAGCATTAACTTTTTCATCAATTTGAGCTACAGGAGCTCTTCTGCTGGATCGGACTACATGGGCCAGATTTCACTCACCTCCTGCAGCAATGAGCCTTGGCTGCCCATGAACCTGTCACTAGTTCAGTGGTTTTCCTTCCTTGGACCACTTTTGGAAGGTCCTGATTAGGGATGGGTCGAACAGAACACCGCAAACGGGCAAAAAATTTGTGTGAACATGCAAACCCCATTAAAGTCTATGGGACACGAACATGAAAAATCAAACGTGCTAATTTTAAAGGCTTATATGCAGGTCATTGCCATAAAAAGTGTATGGGGATCCGGGTACTGCCCTAGTGGACATGTATTAATGCAAAAAAAAAGTTTTTAAAACTATTGTTTTTTCAGGAGCAGTGGTCCAATCTCAAAACGTATCGTCATGATCCCCTGATGAAGTCACGTGATGTAACGATACACGTCGGGATTGGACCGCCAGCATACCGGAAGTGATGTGGTAGGACGAGCTCGCAGCTAGTGGAGTTTTGCACTGTTTTAATTTTTAAATGTGAGTGTGTACCATTGAGATTGTGAGCGTAATTTGAGGAGTGTGTAGGATACAGCCATCTTCCATCAGAAATTGATATCCAGATGACTGCTATTCACCACTAGACATTGCTGGAGACTGGGAGGAACAGCTTGGACTGACCAGGAGGAGTTGCTTGCGGGTCTGTGTACCCACACACATGCTGTTACCCCACAGCACTAAGGTGAGAGGCCACCCTGCACATAGGTGTTTGCACTGTGGAAGAAGTGACATCTCTGTTGTTTTTAATCACACGGATTAGCATAAGGAGATTTTTTTCTCATTTACCTGTGTGATTTATGTTGGAATTGCACCAGAGTTTCACAAAATGGAGTTTTATTAATTAAGCACACAGTTTGTTTACCCACATGGATTAGCATAAGAAGATTTTTTCTCGTTTACCTGCGTTGTTTATGTTGGGACTGCACCAGAGTTTCTCAAAATGGAGTTTTATTAATTAAGCACACTATTTGTCTGCGGGCAGGGAGCTTATCAGAATCTGGAAGCCCCCTTTAAAATGGGGGCCCCCAGATCCAGGCCCCCCCCATGTGAATGGGTATCAGGTACATAGTAACCCTACCCATTCACCAAAAAAGTAAAAATGATAGGAGACAGTTTTGGACAATTCCTTTATTTAAAAAAAAAAGTGTCCCGCGATGTACATCCATTGTCAATCACATCGCTGATAGACCAAAAGAAAAGAAAAGAAAAATGCATCCGCTTCTTTCAGAGGCGACTCGCCGAATGAGCTGTCTTCGTTTTGACAGCTTTTATATAGGCAAGGGCAGGGTCGCTCTGTGACGTAAACATTTGACCCCGCCCCCTGTGAATGACGATGGATGTACATCGTGGGACACTTTTTTTAATAAAGGATTTGTCCGAAACTGCCTCCTGTAGTTTTTACCTTTTTTGACTCTTATTTGGTGAATGGGTAGGGGTACAATGTACCCAATCCCATTCACATGGGGGGGGGGGGGTTGTGGGATCTGGGGGCTCTGGTGAACGCCATGCCCAAGAGGGTTAAGGCAGTGCTGGAAAATAATGATGGCCACACAAAATATTGAGACTTTGGGACTAATTTGGACATTTTCACTTAGGGGTGTACTCACTTTTGTTGCCAGCAGTTTAGACATTAATGGCTGTGTGTTGAGTTATTTTGAGGGGGCAGCAAATTCACACTGTTATACAAGCCGTACACTCACCACCTTTACATTGTAGCAAACTGTAATTTCTTCAGTGTTGTCCCATGAAAAGGTATAATAAAATATTTTAAAAAATGTGAGGGGTGTACTCACTTTTGTGAGATACTGTATACTATGCGGACTGCACTATATACTCTGAACTGTATTATATATACGGGAACTGGACTATATAAAATTGTAATTACATGCCCCAGTCAAACAGGTACAGAAAAATTGGGCCTTGGGTGTTGGTGGTGCCTGAACACTGTAACCCCTCACAGTTACTCTTGTTGGGCGCAGGAATAGGCCCTGCTGTCAAAAAGTACAAATAATTAAGGATATCCAGATTAGTGAAGACACATTACTTGTGGCAATAGACGTAGAGGCCCTTTAACCACTTGCTGACTGCCCGCCGCAGCTGGACAACGGCAAAGTGGCTCGTTATAGCAAACTGCCGTCACCTGATGGCGGCTGCGATAACTAGCATTGCAATCACTGTGTCCGGGAGGGGGCAAGGAGCAGGTAGGGCAGATTCGATCGCTGCTGGCTACCCGTGATGGCCCCCCTGCAGTGAAAGAACAGAGGTCCGTGTATGTAAACACGGATCTCCGTTCTGACAGAGGGGGGAGGGTTGTGATCACAGGCTTCCTGTATATGGAAGCCGTGATAACCCCCCCCCCTGTCAGCCCAGCTCCCATACAGTTAGAACACGCCTAGGGAACACATTTAACCCTTAGAGCGCCCCCTCCAGGTTAACCTCTTCACTGCCAATGGCATTTACACAGTAATCAGTGCATTTTTATAGCACTGATCGCTGTATAAATGCCAATGGTCCCAAAAAAGTGTCAAAATGGTCCGACATGTCCACCGCAATATCACAGTACCGCTAAAAATCCCAGAAATTAATTCTCATCATCCGTAAATGACCTTCGCAAAAAATGACTTTTGCGCAAACCAATCAATAAACGCAGATTGTGATTTTTTTTTAACCAAAAATATGAGGAAGAATATAAATCGGCCGAAACCGATGAAAAAAAAATGTTTCTTTATATTTTTTTTGGTTTGTGTTTTAGCAAAAAGTAAGAAAAACAGTTTTTTTTTTGGCAAAATTGTCGCTCTTTTTTTATTTATAGCTGCAATCAGAAATGCAGAGGGGATTAAATACCACCAGAAGAAAGCTCTATTTGTGGGAAAAAGGACGCAAATTTCGTTTGGGTACAATGTTGCACGACGCAATTGTCAGTTAAAGCAACGCAGTGCCAAATCGCAAAAAAGTGCTCTGGTCCTAAAGTGTGAAATCCTTCTGGGGCTGTAAATTGCCATTCCTCACGATAGGGGCCTCTCTGCTATACATCACAAAATATCTACATCTGCATCTCATGATCGACAATATGATGACTTTCTCCTAAGAGCTCTTGAATTTATCCTATGTCATAATGTGTTCTCACTCAACCAGTCCCATTTCCTCCAGGTACAGGGTGTGGCTGTGGGGACATGTTGTGCCCCAGCATACGCCAACCTGTACCTGGGGGAATGGGAACGCACACTTTGGTCCAACCAACAATTGTCAATGTATGCGGGCCACATACTTGGATGGTACAACTACATTGGCGATGTTCTCATGCTGTGGAAGGGATCAGATGTCCAACTACAACAATTAATTGCGGCAATTAACACTAATGAATTTATCCTATATATTACTATGACATCTAACACTCATGAAATCACCTTTTTGGATGTTCTCATCCAAAAATCTGATGATGGTCACTTATCTAATCAGCTTTTACACAGACCCACTGCTGAAAATTCTTTATTACATGTGACATGTTTCCATCTAGAACCATTGCTCGTGTCGATCCCTCACAGTCAATATCTCAGAGCACGCTGTAACTGTTCAGATGACACCGGCTTTCTTCAAGAGGCCGGTGTCCTCAGAAAAAGACTCTTAGAATATGGATACTCCAAGGCTTCACTAAAGAGAGCATTTAACAAAGTATGAAATTTATCTCGCAAAGATTTACTGTTCTCCCAAAAGAAACCGAAAACTGATAACAATATCCGATTTATCACAACGTATTCTAACCAGCACAAACGAATAAAACATATTCTAAATAAATACCGGCACTTGCTAACAATGGTCCCCTCACTTGCACCTTATATATACATTGCATATATCTTTCAAGTATTCTAAAATGAGACCCTGATATTACATTGGGTTGACACATGGCCCAGGTGCACAGTGTCTCTATCCCCTAGTCTACTTTTTGGCACTTGACTGTATCCACTTCAATTCCAGGGGAGGCGATTTCAATAAGCGTCTCCTGCAATGTGAATTGAGATTGATCCACAACCTTCGGGCAACATCTTCTCCTGGCCTCAATGAGGCATTTAATTTTAGGACATTTAACTCCCAGTCCCTGGGACTGGACATATGTTGCTTTGGCTCTGAGGAAGAGGGTCCTCCCTCGAAACGCATCAGCCATCATGCTATACCGTCTGGCCCTCCAGAATCTTGGGTTCCTACATTGGACTTGAAAGAAACTGTTTGAAGTTGCGGGATATATGTGATATGCTTATTTTACACAGTTGTATGTGAGTATAATCATTGCTGTTTTTATTATATTAAATTATCTTTGATAACGCACAAGGTCGGTGCGCCCTCCTTTTCTTTTTATTTGTTTCAGTCCTAAGAGCACCCATTGTTTTAAGGAAGGCAGCAAGGCGATTGACATTCCGTATACAGCAGACTGTACCACACATCTAGAGGTTAAGCACCCGAATGCAGGAGAATTATTTTCAGCAGGAAGCAGATTACAGGTCTCAGAATTTGGATTCAGGATGAAGGACAGAACCGGGTCAGACTCAGGTAGGGACACAGCTTGCAGGCAAAATACTGAAGCACTGGACCAAGGTGTAAGGCAGACATATATACCTCCAGCCTTTTTTATCAGGTGCAACCTAATTACCTGTGTGGTCTTCCTGTTGGGAGAGACCCTCTGGTGGTCAACAGAACTAAATCCATTCATTGGTTCTAAATGCAACAGTGCCTCCAGCAGGTGACCCAAGCAATGACACAGGTCCTGATACCCCCCCCCCCCCCTTAAAGGATAAGTTCACCTTTGTTCACCTTTTTTTTCTAAATTCCAGTTCCCCTGTGTACCAGCATAGCATACATGTACTTTTTTTTGCAAAAATACCAAAGCTTTCCATAAAATCTACAGACACTTACCTTACTGTCCTATATCCATGTTTCCAAACGTATCTATTGCTTCTGTCTTATTCCCTGGGCAGACTTTAGGTCATGACACAGGAAGGAGTTGACCAACTGACGTCATTAGCACACACCCTGCATCATCCACTCTCCTACCTACCGCGCATTACCAGGTGCATGTTTTTTTAAATGAGATGCAGTCAATCAGTGTTCACCCTCCTCACTAAATCCGCAATATACAATCCGATTGCATAGCGTATGGCATCTTTATACAAGTGGGTTGGTGTATCCCGCGCCCCTGGGAAAGTTTAAGTTATTGGATGGTTCTGTTTGCAGCTGCTGTTGTAACCTATGTTACCAACTGTGGGTCTATAGGGTAGTGAAAATTTGTGTGCAATTGGACAGCGCTTGCTTTCTTATGTGGTGCTACTGTAGCCCATGTGCTATTTTTTTTTTTTTTTTGTTTGTTCACTGTGTTCCAAATATTAATGATGTTTCTTCCACATATGTGGAAGAAACATCATTAATATTTGGAACACAGTGAACAAACAAAAAAAAAAAAAAATAGCACATGGGCTACAGTAGCACCACATAAGAAAGCAAGCGCTGTCCAATTGCACACAAATCTTTATACAAGTACATAGGAGGGAGTGGACAGAAACACTCAGCTGTCAAGCCCGGCTCACATCCCTGCATAGCAGGAACTTGCATTCCCACATGCATTTTTTTTTTTTTTCGCGAGGTGGGGAGGCGCTTTGGGGCATTTTCACTCATCACACATAGGGCAGATTGTATAATGTATGGCCACTTTTATGCACCTAAATTTGCTAGTTGTACTTTCAGTGCCATTAATTGTTAATGGCGCACCAAACACAGAAGCAAACACACATTTTGTCATGTAAAAAAATGAGTGGCAAATGCTGCAAAAACATGCAACCCACAAAACGCCAAAATGTCCCATAAGCCATATATAGCCCAGCCCATTGAAATCAATGGGCTGCCCTATGTGTGTCACAGAAAAAACGAGACACTAAACGTGCGCTCCCACTATGCTAGATGTGAATGGGGCCTGAAAGTGAAATTGATGTGGTAACACAAGAACAATGAGCCAACATTCAAATCTGTGCGTTTCCTTGCATTTCAGAAATGTGCGGCACCAAAAATCACAGTAAAAAACGCACCAAGCTCCGTTATAAAAAAAGTTCCAAAGCTTCTTTGGGGTGATTGTTGTGTGTAGGGCAGCCCATTCAGGTGGATGGGCTGCCTTATGTGTGATGAATGAAATTGCCCTAAAACGCCTCCCTCATCACTAAAAAAAATGCACGTGGGAATGCAAGTTCCCGCTATGCAGGGATGTGAACGGGGCTTGATAGCTGAGTGTTTCTGTCCATTCCCTCCTATGTACTTGTATAAATACTTGTATAAAGATGCCCATACAGTAGGCAATTGGATTGTATATTGTGTATTTAGTGCAATGTTTCTCAATTCCAGTCCTCAAGGCGCACCAACAGGTCATGTTCTCAGGCTCTGCATTATTTTTCATAGGTGATTTGATCAGTTTCACTGCCTTAGTAATTACCACAGCTGTTTCATCTGAGGGAAATCCTGAAAACATGACCTGTTGGTGCACCTTGAGGACTGGAATTGAGAAACACTGATTTAGTAAGGGAGAAGGGTGATCACTGATTGCATCAGCAGCTAGGAGTGGGCGGTAGGTAGGAGGGCAGATGATGCAGGGTGTGTGCTAATGAGCTCAGCTGGTCAACTCCTTCCTGTGTCATGACCTACAGTCTGATCAGGTAGTAAGGAAAAAGCAATATATAAGTTTGGAAACATGGATGTAGGTCAGTGAGGTAAGTGTCTGTAAATTTTATGGAAAGCGTTGATATTTTTGCAAAAAAAGTACATGACTGCTATACTGGTACATAGGGGAGCTGGAATTTAGAAAAAAAAAGTGAACTTATCCTTTAATCGGTTCCCAACCAGCTCACATACATTTACTGCTGCAGTGTGGCTCTGTAGTGCGAATCGCCATCCATAAACGGCGGCTCGCGCGTGCACAGTAGCAGGTGGCCTGCTCTCGTGCCCACTGCACTCTGCAGAGTTGCGGCCACGGCTCGGTGGACTCGATCTCCATCAGCGAGCCGCGATTGCTTGACAGAGAAGAAAAACGGGGAACCGCCGATTTAAACATGGAGGTCCCCCGCTCTGTCAGGCAGCATGTCAGAGATCTACTGATCCCTGTACTCGGGATCAGTTAGATCTCTGGTGCCCCTGACAGCCCAGCCCCCTCACAGTTAGAACACACCCAGGGAGCACAGTTAACCCCTAGATCGCCCCCCCAGGTTAACCCCTCCTCTGCCAATGACATTTACACAGTAATCAGTGTATATTTACATTTCTTATCGTAGTATAAATGTCATTGGTCCCGAAAAAGTGTCTAAAATGACCGGCATATCCGCCCCAATATCAAAGTCCGGATAAAAATCACAGATCGCCGCCATTACTAGTAAAAAAAAATAGAAAAAAATTTAAAAACGCCAGAAATTAATTCTCATGGTTTTTAAAAGCGGCAACTTTTGCACAAACCAATGAATAAACGCCAATTGCAAGTTTTTTACCAAAAATATGAGGAAGAATATAAATCGGCTAAAACCGATGAATACATTTTTTTTTATATAATTTTTTTTTTTTGGATATGTATTTTAGCAAAAAGTAAGAAATATTGTTTTTTTTTGCAAAATTGTCTTTTTTTGTTTATAGCGGTGATTAGAAATGACGCAGAGGCGATCAAATACCACCAAAAGAAAGCTCTATTTGTGGGGAAAAAAAGGCCGCAAATTTTGTTTGTGTACAACGTCGCACGACCGCGCAATTGGCAGTTAAAGCGACGCAGTGCCGAATCGCAAAAAGTGCTCTGGTCCTAACATGGGAAATCCTTCGAGGGCTGAAGTGGTTAAGGAGCAGCCTCCAGACCCCCATTCTTCCATTAGCGTGACAGTCCATATGGGTGGGGGAAAGTCCAGAAAAGGGACTCTATGTCTGCCTACGTCTTTGCACTCTTCAGGCCAGAGTCTTTTAACCCGCTGGGGGGCACGCATCCTGAGTTGGGTAATAGATCATGAGCCCTACCGCTAGGGTCTGGAAGTTTGGGGCTGGTAACAAAAACTAGCTGGGCAGCGGGCATGAAACCAGAGGAGGCAGACAACACAGGGGCATAAGAGTCAGTCTGGACATCAAGCAGGGATGAATCAGTGGAAAGCTGGGCATCAGGCAAAAAGCATCAACAGGCACCTGATTAGCAGGCTGGGCAGTAGGAACCAGATCAACAGGCACTGGGTCATCAGGCACTGGATCAGTGGGCATCGGGTCACCAGGCACTGGATTAGCGGGCACTAGGTCATCAGGCACTGAATCAGCAGGCACCGGGTCATCAGGCACTGAATCAGTGGGCACCGGGTCATGAGGCACTGGATCAGTGGGCATCGGGTCACCAGGCACTGGATTAGCGGGCACTAGGTCATCAGGCACTGAATCAGCAGGCACCGGGTCATCAGGCACTGAATCAGTGGGCACCGGGTCATGAGGCACTGGATCAGTGGGCACCGGGTCATCAGGCACTGGATCAGCAGGCACCAGGTCATCAGGCACTGGATCAGCAGACACCGGGTCATCAGACACTGGATCAGTGGGAACCAGGTCATCAGGCACTGGATCAGCGGGTACCGGGTCATCAGGCACTGGATCAGCAGGGACCAGGTAATTAGGCACTGGATCAGCAGGAACCGGGTCAACAGGCACTGGATCAGCGGGCACCAGGTCATCAGGCACTAGGTCATCAGGCTGGGCAGCGGGCATCAGGTCATTGGCTGGGCATTGGGCACGGGTCATCAGGCTGAGCAGCAGGCACTGGGTCATCAGGCATTGGAGCAGTGGGCACTGGGTCATCAGGCTGGGCAGCAGGCACTGGGTCATCAGGCTGGGCAGTGGGCACTGGGTCATCAGGCTGTGCAGCGGGCACCGGGTCATCAGGCTGGGCATCAGGCACCAGCTCATCAGGCTGGGCAGCAGGCACTGAGTCATCTGTCACCAGATCAGAAGGCACCATGTCATCAGGCTGGGCAGTGGGCACCAGGTCATCAGGCTGGGTAGCAGGCAGTCATCCATCACCAGATCAGCATGCATCGGGTCATCAGGCTGGGCAGTAGGTACTGCAGCGGGCATCAGAACAACAGGCTGGGCAGCAGACACGGCAGCGGGCACTGGAACAGCAGGCTGGGCAGTGAGTACTAGAACAGTAGGCTGGGCAGTGGGCGCCAGAACAGCAGGCTGGGCAGTGGGCACGGAACAGCAGGCTGGGCAGCAGGCACTGGAACAGCAGGCTGGGAAGCGGGTACTGGAAAAGTAGGCTTGGCAGCAGGCATGGCAGCAGGCACCGGAACAGCAGGCTGGGCAGAGAGCACTTGAACAGTAGGCTGGGCAGCAGGCACGGCAGTGGTAACCGCAACAGCAGGCTGGGCAGTGGATACTGGAACAGTAAGCTGGGCAGCAGGTATGGCAGCGGGAACCAAAACAGAAGGCTGGGCATCAGAAATGGAACCACCAGGCAGGGCATCAGGAATGAAACCACCAGGGAGGGCATCAGGAACAGGATCAGTGAGGTCAAATTGATTAGCTGGCAAAGAGTCCATAGGGCCAAACTGGGTGGTGGACAGAGAACCAGTACAGTCAGGTGCGATAACGACAGGCTGGTCAGAAGCAGAAGGTCCAATTTTCATGGGCTGAACCAAGGTGGCAGGTGTGGTGGCAGGCCTGGCTGGAGCAATTGGAACCATGGTGGGTTGAACTGTAGTGGCTGGTGTGGAGGCAGACTGGAACAAATCGGCTGGTGTGGAAGCAAACTGGAGCAGATTGGCTGGTGTGGAGGCTGGATTGGATAGTGGTAGGATTGTGCGGGTTGGGAAAAACTTCAGCTTCTTTTTAGGTTTAGCCACTGCAATTGTGTATGTGGATGCAGGGCTCTAAGTAGTGGGTGCAGCTGTTGAAGAAGAGCGGGAGGATGGTAAAAAAGTAGCAGTTGCTGAGGGGGATTTTAGTGGGAATGTTGCAGGCAGTGGAGAAAAGGTAGGTGGGTTAAAGGCAGGGTAGGTGCAGCAGGTGGAAACAGGGTACTGATATTTAGTTGGAAACAGGGTATATTGGGCTGCAACTGTGGTTGCTATGGGTGATGGAGAGAAAGACATATCAGCAGACAGGCGTCTAGCCACAGGACTGGGTGGTTGCAGGATGACAGAGGCTGGGTGCAATAATTTTGACCATGCCTGTAATAATGGTTGCACAAAATGTAATTTGCATACTGCCTGTCTGACCAGATATTGCACTGAATTAATACATTCTACTAGCACCTGCTGGGAACATGCTGAGTAGTGTTCAAAGAAAAAGGCAGAGTCATCCTCCAATAACCAAAGCAAGGATTCCACCTGAGCTACACTAAAAAGGAGGGGAATAGTCATCACCACCTCTAGTGACACTAGACAAAGCCAACTCTGCACAGATTTTAATTAGTGGCTGAATCTCTTCAAACAAAAAACTGCCTTGGTCAACAAAAGAGTGAGCCAGATGGATGCATTCCAACAATTGCTCTTTCAAAATCTGGCGGCGATAATCCCTGTCTTCTGTTGCAAGCAGTGAGAAATACAGATTCTCCTCATAATGCATCTTGCAGCAAAGTGCTCAGACCTAATTCCCAGGTGCATCTGATTGTATAGGCTTCAGTATTATGTAAGGAATACCACATGCAGGCATCCAGCAGGGATGATCAGATCGGTTGGCTGCACTTAAAGGAATCAGGACCAGAGAAGTGAGTGAGAAAATATATATATTTATTATGATAAAGACACACTTCCCAAAACCAACACAAGTAAACCATAAACAATACAAATTAAATGAAAAATGAAACACAGCAACCCAAATATGAACACCTAACTATCTATATCTAACTGTATGCAAATGGCAAAAACACATATAAGCAAACAGAACAAGACACAAGATAATGGGAACAGGGAGCCAGGTACTGGAGCAGAAGGAGAGAAGAGGGAGCAGGAAGCAGATTACAGGTCTCAGGATCAGGGTTCAGGATCTCAGATCCTCAAAGAGTTCTTTGTCATGAGGTGCCATGTTGAACTTCCAGTGACCAGTATGAGAGAGTGAGAGCGATAACACCAAATTTAACACACCTGCTCCCCATTCACACCTGAGACCTTGTAATACTAACGAGTCACATGACACCGGGTAGGGAAAATGGCTAATTGGGCCCAATTTGGACATTTTCACTTAGGGGTGTACTCACTTTTGTTGTCAGCGGTTTAGGCATTAATGTCTGTGTGTTGAGTTATTTTGAGGGGGACAGCAAATTTATACTGTTATATAAGCTGTATACTCACTACTTTACATTGTAGCAAAGTGTAATTTCTTTAGCGTTGTCACATTAAAAAATGTAATAAAATATTCACAAAAATGTGAGGGTGGAATCACTTTTGTGAGATACTGTATATGCTAGGCTGTATATATATATTAATGCACCGCCTGAAGTGGATTATATACTGTACACTGCAGGAATGCACTGTATTTATATAGTTCACACTGAATGCAGAGTATATATATATATATACAGTATATATATATATATATATATATATATATATATATATACAGTTGTGTTCATAAGTTTACACACCCTGGCAGAATTTATGATTTCTTGGCCATTTTTCATATGAATGATAACACAAAAACATTTCTTTCACTCATGGTTAGTGTTGGGCTAAAGCTATTTATTATCAATCAACTGTGTTTATACTTTTAAATCATAATGAAAACAGAAACTACCCAAATGACCCTGATCAGAAGTTTATATACCCTGGTGATTTTGGCCTGATGACATGCACACAAGTTGACACAAAGGGGTTTGAATGACTATTAAATGTAACCATCCTCACGTGTGATCGGTTTGCTTGTAATTAGTGTGTGTGTGTGTATAAAAGGTCAATGAGTTTCTGGACTCCTGACAGATCGTTACATCTTTCATCCAGTTCTGCACTGGTGTTTCTAGATTCTGAGTCATGGGGAAAACAAAATAATTGTCAAAGAATCTGTGGGAAAAGGTAGTAAAACAGGAAAAGGATATAAAAAGATATCCAAGGAATTGAGAATGCCAATCAGCAGTGTTCAAACTCTAATCAAGAAGTAGAAAATAGGAAAATTGTCCAGGATGCAAAGCAAAACCCACAAATAACTTCAGAACTCTATGAAAATATGTGGTGTGGCTGTTACAAGATGCACAATAAGGAGGCACTTGAAGAAAGATGGGCTGCATGGTCGGATCCCCAGGAGAAAGCCATTACTATGCAAATGCCACAAAGTATTCCGCTTTCAATACACCAAACAGCACAGAGACAAGCCTCAAACCTTCTGGCACAAAGTCATTTGGAGTGATGAGACCAAAATTAAGCTTTTTGGCCACAACCATAAACCCTACATTTGGAAAGGAGTCAACAAGACCTGTGAAACACGGAGGTGGATCGCTGATGTTTTGGGGCACAGGAAATTTGGTAAAAATTGATGGCAAGATGAATGCAGTATGTTATAAAAAAAATACTGGAGGAACACTTGCATTCATCAGCCAAGAAGCTGCGCATGGGGCGTACTTGGACATTCCAACATGACAATTATTCAAAACATAAGGCCAAGTCGACCTGTCATTGGCTAAAACAGAATAAAATGAAGGTTCTGGAGTGGCCATCTCAGTATCCTGACCTCAATATCATTGAACCTCTCTGGGGAGATCTCAAATGTGCAGTTCATGCAAGACAGCCCTAGAACTTCCAGTTCCTAGGCTTCAATCTGTCATTGATGTTAAAGGGGGCAATACACGATATTAAGAACTGGGGTATGTAAACTTTTGATCAGGGTCATTTGGATAGTTTCTGTTGTCATTATGATTTAAAAAGAGTAAACACAGCTGATTGATAGTAAATGACTTCAGCCAAACACTACACTGTGTGCAGAATTATTAGGCAAATGAGTATTTTGACCACATCATCCTCTTTATGCATGTTGTCTTACTCCAAGCTGTATAGGCTCAAAAGCCTACTACCAATTGATAGTTAGTCGACACAAATGAGAAAAATTTAGTATTACTGTTGTCTTTGATAGGTTTACTGGGACTAGTTTTCAAATGTATGGGGTCAAGAATTATAGCACATAACGGGGGAAATTGTAGTTACTGTCTAACTTCGGATCCTTGACCTTCAAGATCCCGACAGAACGTACTTGACGTGTAAACTCTAGAGGGGTCTCTCCAAGTTACTATAACTCCAGTCC
>BLSH010443693.1:2043714-2063571 GCA_018402905.1 Glandirana rugosa | reverse complement strand
GGGACACGCCGACACCGACAGAGCCGGGATGCGCGCGCCCGATCGCGCGCAATCCCGGCTTAAAGGGAGGACGTCATATGACGTCCACCCGCTGGAAGAGCAGGACCGCTCCGCCGTCATTTGACGGTGGGCGGTCCTGAGGTGGTTAAATACCACCAAAAGAAAGCTCTATTTGTGTGAAAAAAAGGACGAAAATTTCATTTGGGTACAATGTAGTATGACTGAGTAATTGTCATTCAAAGTGTGAGAGCACTGAAAGCTGAAAATTGGTCTGGTTAGGAAGGGGGTTTAAGTGCCCAGTTGTCAAGTGGTTAAAAGCAGTGGTATGGCCACTGTACAGACCCTTACATGGACCTCTTATTCTAAGTTTACAGTAAAGTTGTTTGAAATTCTGTGGCTCAGCAGGGACCAGTCACATTTTGATCCACATACATGCATCCTGGTTCTACACAAGTCAATTTATTGATCAAAAGCCTGTTGGTTTTTCCCAAACTATAAGTGCTGCCAGCTATAGCCGGCAGCAATAATCATTGTGTTCTGCTGGCAGAGAAGGGTCCCTACTGACAGAACACTATAGCACTAAGGGCATCTAGCAATTTTCATCCTTCCACCCGTGGTGGAAGGAAAAAGATTGCATAATCTATGGCCTGCCTGAGTTTACAATAGGTACAAAAGCAGGCATTTCCTCTGCTTTTTTGAAGCTTAATGAATGTCTGTTAACACTTTGGGGTTGATTTACTAAAAGCAAATAGACTGTACACTTTCCAAAGTGCTTTTGCACTCAGCAAGTGCTGTTGCTCCAGATCTAAGTAAATGAGGTAAAGTTTCACTTTTCAAAGAATACCCAATCACATGCAAGGAAAATAAAAAAAACAGCAATTTTGCTTGCACATGATTGGATGATGGGAGTCATCAGAGCTTGTGCTTATTTACTAAGCTCTGCAGCAACCGCAAAGTGCACAGTCTATTTGCCTTTAGCAAATCCACCCCACTGTGTCAATTATGTGCATTTCCGTAGACAGTGTTGTTCACATGGTCACATTTGTGTCGCTTCACAATGTGCCGAGATTTATCTGACCTCTAGCCTTCAGCTGGCCTTACCACTCCCCAAATGCCTTTATTTGCAAATGGAGGCATTGCAAATGCAAATGCTCCACAAGCACCTCACAAATGCCCCTATCTTTGAAATGCATTAAGAAATTGTTGCTAGCCAAGAAGTACAAGAATCCATACAATAGAAAACCAACACAGAGTAGGTGTCTGTAAAGCGTTAATAAGTGGGTCAAAAACATATATATATATATATATATATATATATATATATATATATGCGTAGCTTGAAGCTTGTGGGCCCCGATGCAAAAGTCGACCTGGGCCCCTCCACCACCACCCACCACCTCTACCGTGCATGCAGATACACCCATGCACGCCAAGATACTCAAAGTGGCGTAAGAGTCTGGAGTTCCCAGAGTTCCTCCTTACATCAGTGGACAGGGATGACCACTGGAGAATCAGAGGACAGGGATCACTGCTGGAGAATCAGAGGGCAGGGATCACCGCTGGAGAATCAGAGCACAGGGATCACCGCTGGAGAATCAGAGGACAGGGATCACTGCTGGAGATCAGAGGACAGGGATCACCGCTGGAAAATAAGAAGACAGGGACCCCTGGCAGGTCACTTGGCAGTTGGCAGAGCTCCTTTCCCATCCCAGCACTGTATACAGCTCCCCCCCCCCCCCCACTACACAGGACTGAAATCACATTCCTTTACACACAGTCCGTCAGCCATCACAGGGTGTATCTGGCTTTTATGTTGCCGTTCTGACTTGTGAAATTCTCTGGTCGGAACGGCAGTGTAGTTGCAGTACGCAGATACACCCTGTGCAGATCATGGCTGACTTTGTAAAGGAATGTGATTTCAGCCCTGTGGAGGAGGAGCAGTATAGAGTGCTGTAATGGAAAAGGAGCTCAGCAGCCGGGCATAGCATCCAGGGCGGAGGGGGTGGTCAGGGGGCTTTGTGGGGGGGCGCAACTTAAATCTGGTGGGGCAAAGCCATGGGACACAAAATCTGGAGCCTGCAGCCCCTCAGGAGTAGCTAAAGGCTTTATTTTAGCAATTTCTGAAAGGTTTCTCTGTCAGTGTTGGCAGGTGTTAGGGGAAGGTCACCTCCCAGAGGTGTGTGTCTTTTACCCAGTTGTCAGGGAAGTGGGGAAAGTGAACATCCCCGAGTGGGGGGAGGTACAGAGAATCCCAGCTGGTGACTAGGAGACACTGAGCAAGTGGCACCACTTGTCAAACTTGCCAATTGGAATCAATGGGGCTGTGCCGCAACCATGTGTAATGCACATGATTGTGGTGTGGTAGTGCAGCATTATAGAGTTAAATCAGGCAGTGAGGAGGCGATATAATACATCCACACCATGTGTCAAATGCTCACTGAAAGTGATCTGAATGCAGATGGCTCTTCAAGTGTCACTGCACTCCATCGTGAGTGTGAAAGAGCCCTTAGCATGTTCAGAAGAAAACAAGACACATGTAACTCAGTCCTGCTCACCTGTGTAGCTGTGCTCACTCCGCTCACTCCCCCTTTCTCTCCCTGTAATGGAATTACAATATATCACTGCCAGTAGCAAAGCTATTGGGATATGGGCCAACTTGTGCTAGGTTCACACCCATGCATGTGGTGCGGTCTGTGATTGCACGGGCACAGCAACCCATTAACTTGAATGGCTACTGTACCTGTACGAAACGCAGAAGAAAGGTCACTGCACCTTTTTTAAAACTGCAGCTTTTGCGATTTCCTGCACCCACAAATGCACTGCATGTTAACATGCGTGAGGGTGTCATTAAGAATTAATTTAAAAGAGCAGTGGTATGTGGCTGAGGGTGGTTGCAGGCATGGGAACAGGTGCACCAACAACCCCCCGCACAAATGTAAACAAAGCCTTAAGCTAGGTCCACCTATACGTTGTTTAGTGCATTTTGCATTATGCAAAAACGCATTACATCTATACTTTTTTGGCCCTGCCCCTTAGTTATTTAACCACTTCAATAACAGGCACTTTCCCCCCTCTCCACCCAGACCAATTTTCAGCTGATGGGCACTGATAGGTGACACTGGTGGGCACTGATAGGCAACACTGATAGATGGCACTGTAAGACAGCACTGAAAAGGAGGCACTGGCAGGCATCAGAGATGGGCACTCAGTGCCATCCCTATTGGACATTTAGCGCCTTACCTGGTAATCCTGGGTGGGCTCCCTGGTGGTCCTGGATGGGCTCCCTGTAGTCCTTGGTAGGCACCCCTGGTGATCCTGGGTGGGCACATCCCTAGTGGTCCTGGGTGGCATCCCTGGCGGCCATGGGTGGCAATTCTCGGGGGGGGCTGCTGCGCTAATAAACAATCAGCTCAGACCTCTCCCTGTCAGGAAAGCCACCGATCGGATCTCATCTACTCGCGTCTGCAGATGCGAGTAGAGGAAAATCCGATACAGGGTTCTTCCTGTTTACACTGTGATCAGCCGTGATTGGTCACGGCTGATCACGTGATAAAGAGCTTCTGACGGAGGCTCTTTACCACAGATCCCCGCGATGCACGCCCCCACAGGTGCGCGACCGTGGGTTACCCTGCCGGACATCATATGACGTCCAGTCAGGATAACTGAACCAACGCCCATCCGTCATTTTGCTATAGGCCGGATGGGAAGTGGTTAACCACTTCCCGCCCAGCCTATTAACAAATGATGGCGGGGCAAGTGGTTCATTATCCTGATCGGACGCCATATGATGTGATCAGGATAAGCCGCGATCGCGCGCCCGTGGGGGCGCACATCGCGGCGATCGGTGCTACCGTGGGTCAGTCTGACCCACAGCATTAACAACCAAGGTAAAAGGCTTCCATCGGCTGATCACAGTGTAAATAGGAAGAGCCGTTTATCGGCTTTTCCTCTGCTCAGGTCTGCAGACCTGAGCTGTGGAGAGCCGGTCGGCTGCTCTCCTGATGGGGGGGGGCTGCGCTGAACGTTTATCAGTACAGCCCCCCTTAGGGTCATCCCACTGGACCACCAGGAAGCCGACCAGGACCACCAGGGAGCCTCCCCAGGGACACCATGAGGAGGCCGCCCAGGACCACCGGGGAGACAATATGGAGGCCGCCCAGGACCACCAGGGAGCCCCCACTAGAACACCAGGTAAGGGCAATACAGTGCACTGTAGGGATGGCACTGTGCCCATATATGATGCCTGCCAGTGCAATCCCTAACAGTGCTATATGCACCAGTGCCATATACTAGTGCCTACCAGTGCCCACCTGCGCCACCTATCAGGGCCCACCTGTGCCACCTATCAGTGTCCAGCAGTGCCACCTATCAGTGCCCAGTGCCACCTATCAGTGCTGCCTATGAGTGCCCATCAGTGCCGCATATAAGTGGCACCTATCAGTGTGCGTCAGTGTTGCTTATCAGTACTGCCTATCAGTGCCCATCAGTGCTGCATATATGTGCCCCATCATCAGTGCAACTTTATCAGTGCCACCTCATCAGTGCCAACCTGTACTGCCTCATCAGTGCCCATCAGTGTAGCCTCATCATTGCCCATCAGTGTAGCCACATCAGTGCCCGTCAGTGATGGAGAAAATGTACTTATACAAAGTTTTGTGACAGAAACAAATATTTATTTTTTTTTTCACAATTTTCTGTCTTTTTTTATTTGTAGCGCAAAAAATTAAAAAATGCAGGGGTGATCAAATACCACCAAAAGAAAGCTCTATTTGTGGGAACAAAATAATAAAAAGCTTGTTTGGAGGCAGCGGCGCATGACCGTGCAATTCTCATTCAAAGCTCAACAGCACTGAAAGCTGAAAATTGGTCTGCACGGGAAGTGTTCTAAGTGCCTGGTATTAAAGTGGTTAAGAACTGTCAGACGGCAGGAACCTTCATTGGGTGGGAACCTCTTTTTTTTTTGTCAGCAGCTGTGTTTATCATGATTGATGCTGGATGTATTTCAGGGGACATTGTCTCTGTGTTTTTATTTATTTTTGATAGTTTTTTTTGGTGAATGAATAGGGGTACAATACTCATTTACATGGGGGGGCTGGGATCTGGGGGCCCCCTGGTTAAATGGGGCTTTTAGATTCCGATAAGCCACCTGCCTGCAAACCCCCACCACCACTGACCAGGGTTGTGGGGAAAAGCGCCTTGTCCCAATCAACATGGGGACAAGGTGCTTTGGGGGGAAGAGCCCCCTTGCCCCAAAGCATCCCCCCATGCTGAGGGCATGTGACCTGGTATGGTTCAGGAGGGGGTGCTCACTTACCCCCCCCCCTTTCCTGGACTGCCAGCTGCATGCTCAGATGAGGGCCTGGTAAGGGTTGATGGGGGACCCCAGGCAGTTTTTTTTTCTTATTTTTTACTTTGCCGGCAATTCATTTTTTAAATTTAGCTGTCAGCAGGGGTCCCCATTGACAGCTGATGACTCATCGTTGCTAAGGGTATGACGGCTAGCTGCTCCTTAACAACCGTCAATTCACAGTTTGTTAAGGAGAAAAACAACGCAAAACGCATGTAAAAACGCGTGTTCAAAAATGCAAATAGCACTGCAATGCATGCCAGAAACCCACATTAACCACATAGATGGGAACCTTGCCTTAGAGCTGTGTAAGCAGTGACCAGATGTCCCCTTGTGAGTAAAACACATTTCTAAACATTATATTATTATAATAAAGTATATGAAATTATTTTTGTATTTTGCTGGCAAACAGGTTTTGTTGTGCCCATTAAAAACTCCTGAAAATCAGAAATAAAAAAAAATGATATTAGTACACCTTTAAGAAAAGTCTCAACAATATATTATCTTCCAACGAGGGGAAATGTTTACCAAGAAAGCACTTTTTCTATTGTTATCAGCGGCGCCATTATATTTTTCTTCCATATAATTTCATTAAACCTTCTGTTTCCATTGATTTTCTGCTCTCTAAATACGTGTTGCCATCTTGTATTGAAAGCCGGTTGCAGAGTGTTATTACAGGAGCCTATCTGTTCACGCCAGTCCCTTATTTCTCTCAGTGTGCCACATTCTATAAATATTCCTCCATGCAATTAAGCATCACATTTAGCCGCTTAATCTGTCCCCTTCTGAGCCTTTCACGGAGCTCACATTTGGTTATCCAAATCCACAAAAACAGATAAATCATCAATGAAACACGGGAAGTGGAATGAACAACGTTCAGCGAAGAAGCACTCCAGAGGGTGAGAGCTATCCACGGGTTGCTTTCTGCATGTAATGAATGATCTCTCCCTGTGTCAGATGTTCCTCCAGCACTCTTCCTAAAGGAGTAGTTGCTTTCAATCTAGATGGTAATGAGAAGCCAGATGGTCTCCTGTTTGCTTAACACAGCACATATTTTTCTTCCGAACTGCCTGCCTTGCGTGAACCCAGCAGGAGAGGCTTCCTGATTAAACCAAATCCTGTCAAGAACCTGAGTTAAAACAGAACATAAAAAGGAGCCTTGCCACTTCAAAGTAGCACAATTTCTACTCCATGCTGCTATGAGCTATACGGGTATAATAGAGGTGCCCGCCTCCATCTATTATTCTATATCTTTCCCCTGTACTACCAGCTCATACTCAACACTGAAGCTGAAAAATATTGACTTTAAATTAGTAAGTGGCAAGACGTTTTTTGCGCAAACTGCTTTTTCTTATAAATACCGACCATGGCGTGTTATTATATAGCATAGAGGTCCTTTCTTACAGTGAGTCATTAATATGGCTTTCGGAATGGAATGTGTACAGGACGACGTGTTCAGATTTTCTATGGCCATTGTTAATTAATGGATGCTAACTTTTACATTTCTGATTGTTTTTACTGTAATATACATTTACTGCAGTGTTCAAACAATGCAAAAATAGTCAATCTCCTATTATGTAAATGATTGGTTGTCCAGCAAATGAAGCTGCAAAGAGTTGCATCTCAGCAACTCATTTGTTAATATTATCTACAGCCTGGAAGTTGTCTTTCAGCAAGAGTTTTTAAGGTCACCCACTGTTACTGTTGCAGCAGAAAAAACATCAAGATCAAGATTCCTACCTCAGGGTCTCCCTATAGGTCCTCTAATGTGATAAGCAGCCTAACTGACCAATAGTGATGCTAAAGAAGTGGGTGGCACTAGACAATGCTCCACCTTTACATGTCAGGACAAGGACAGATACTGCATAAGTCAAAATTTCTACCTATAGCTGTGGACCTACTGACAAACTTATTTTATGGAACATAACTTCTGCCTTCTGTGTATATATATATATATATATATATATATATATATATATATATATATATACAGTATCTCACAAAAGTGACTACACCCCTCACATTTTTGTAAATATTTTATTATATCTTTTCATGTGACAACACTGAAGAAATGACACTTTGCTACAATGTAAAGTAGTGAGTGTACAGCTTGTATAACAGTGTAAATTTGCTGTCCCCTCAAAATAACTCAACACACAGCCATTAATGGCCTAAGTGAAAAAGTCCAAATTTGGCCCAAAGTGTCAATATTTTGTGTGGCCACCATTATTTTCCAGCACTGCCTTAACCCTCTTGGCCATGACGTTTTCCAGAGCTTCACAGGTTGGCCCTAGTCTTCCACTTCTCCATGAGGATATCACAGAGCTGGTGGATGTTAGAGACCTTGCGCTCCTCCACCTTCCATTTGAGGATGCCCCACAGATACTCAATGGGGTTTAGGTCTGGAGAAATGCATGGCCACTCCATCACCTTTACCCTCAGCTTCTTTAGCAAGGCAGTGGTGTGTTTGGGGTCGTTATCATGTTGGAATACTGCCCAGCGACCCAGTCTTCAAAGGGAGGGGATCATGCTCTGCTTCAGTATATCACAGTACATGTTGGCATTCATGGTTCCCTCAATGAACTGAAGCTCCCCAGTGCCAGAAGCACTCATGCAGCCCCAGACCATGACACCCCCCCACCATGCTTGACTGTAGGAGAAACACACTTGTCTTTGTACTCCTCACCTGGTTGCTGCCACACACAGTTGACACCATCTGAACCAAATACATTTATCTTGGTCTCATCAAACCACAGGACATGGTTCCAGTAATCCATGTCCTTAGTCTGCTTGTCTTCAGCAAACTGTTTCCAGGCTTTCTTGTGCATCATCTTTAGAAGAGGTTTCTTTTTGGGTTGACAGACATGCCGTCCAGTTTGATGCAGTGTGCGGCGTATGGTCTGAGCACTGACAGGCTGACTCCCCACCCCTCCAACCTCTGCAGCAATGCTGGCAGCACTCATATGTCTATTTCCCAAAGATAGCTTCTGGATGTGACGCTGAGCGCATGCACTCAACTTCTTTGGTTGACCATGGTGAGGCCTGTTGCGAGGGGAAGCTGTCCTGTTAAACCGCTGTATCATCTTGGCCACTGTGCTGCAGCTCAGTTTCAGGGTCTTGGCAATCTTCTTAAAGCCTAGGCCATCTTTATGTAGAGCTACGATTCTTTTTTTCAGATCCTCAGAGAGTTCTTTGCCATGAGCTGCCATGTTGAACTTCCAGTGACCAGTATGAGAGAGTGAGAGCGATAACTGCAAATTTAACACACCTGCTCCCCATTCACATCTGAGACCTTGTAACACTAATGAGTCACATGACACCAGGGAAGGAAAATGGCTAATTGAGCCCAATTTGGTCATTTTCACTTAGGGGTGTACTCACTTTTGTTGCCAGTGGTTCAGACATTAATGGCTGTGTGATGAGTTATTTTGAGGGGACAGCAAATTTACACCGTCATACAAGCTGTACACTCACAACTTTACATTGTAGCAAAGTGTCATGTCTTCAGTGTTGTCACACGAAAGATATAATAAATTATTTACAAAAATGTGAGGGGTGTACTCACTTTTGTGAGATACTGTATATATATATATATATATATATATATATATATATATATATATATATACATATAGTATATACACACACATATATATATATATATATATATTTTTTTTTTTTAATCAAGTACTTTTATGAAAAGCCCTGGCTTGTGATCAGTGGTGGCCCATCCATAAGGGGCACCCCCCTGGAGGCGGCGGCTGGCGGTGGCCGTGTGAGTGAGGGGGGGTTGTTTGC
Source organism: Glandirana rugosa (assembly GCA_018402905.1). Lineage (NCBI taxonomy): Eukaryota > Metazoa > Chordata > Amphibia > Anura > Ranidae > Glandirana > Glandirana rugosa. The sequence goes on along the minus strand of BLSH010443693.1, from coordinate 2,054,426 downwards.
CACCCCCAAAAAATATTGAGCACCAGCTGCCACTGCTTGTGATATATTAACAATGAGGTTATTCCTAATTTGGGTTGAGGTTTAAGCGTTGGGTTTAGGGTTTGCAAGTGTACATATTCGCCAGCACATCATGTATCACCGTCCAAAAGTTTCTTTATTGTAGAAAGATCACATCACAGAAAAGTGCAACATTTCAAAGCCAAGCAGGACCCCTTCGTCAGGCATGTGTCATCATATGCCTGACGAAGGGGTCCTGCGCGGCTCCAAAATATTACACTTTCTATGATGTGATTTTTTTACAATAAAGAAACCTTTGGACGGTGATCCATGGTGTGCTGGCGAATATGTACACTTGCATGAAGTTTCCAGGATACAGCTGGTAATCACTGCAGCACCCACCCTTGAATGAGACTTGCTTGCCAGGAAGGTGTGCAATAGGAATATATAAAAGGTTTAGGGTTTGGACATTGAGATTTAGGTTAAGTTCTTAGTGGCTAGGTTCAGCTGTAGGTTTGAGTTAAAGTGTGAATCCACCCATACATGATATTTTAAGCCTGGTGGGCTAAACCAAACCCTGGTTTCTTGTAAGCAATCAATAATGCAACAGTAATGTCTCCCTTCCATAATCTCAGATCCTGTTCCTATCCACCTTGGGAGTTTTGTGTGTTCCAGCTCCACCATTTGCAATGCGCATAGTAGAGCTGCACAATTCTGGCCAAAATGAGAATCACAATTTTTTTGCTTAGAATAAAGATCACAATTCTCTCACGATTCTCACGGCATAACATCTTACATATACAAAAAAATTGGGTTAACAGCACTGTTTAGTCTTTTTTTTTGAAAGTGTAGTTTTTCCCAAAAAATGCCTTTGAAAGACCACTGCGCAAACACCGTGTGACATAAAATATTGCAACAACGGCCATTTTATTCTCTAGGGTCTCTGCTAAAAAAATATATAATGTTTGGGGGTTCTAAGTAATTTTCTAGCAGAAAATACTGGATTTTTACTTATAAGCAACAAATGTCAGAAAAGATTTAGTCTTTAAATGGTTAAACTAAACTCTTCTATACATGGGAGTATCATTCCTTTGATAACTAGAAACATTGTATATCTTTGCTTCTTTTATCAGCAATGATCTCAGACTTGGCAGTCTGCCCAGATAGGAGGGACTCAAGTCACTCCGACTTAGAAAAAGGTTCCTGGGGAGACTTCAGGTGACTTTCATTGACTTCTATTACAGTCAAGTCGCGCTGAATTGCCCCACAAGTCGGACACCAGTAACTGCACTGAAAATCGCGGTAATGCGTGATGGAGATCGCAGGGGGGGTGGATCGAGATCGAGATTTTATTACGATTAATCGTGCAGCTCTAGTGCATAGCAATAAGAATTTAAAAATTTAACAAGCAAAATGGGTAATAATGACCACAGCAAGATGCAGACCCAGGAACTAAAGCAGATATATCTCACCACCAAAGTCCCATGGGTATTCAACCACTTGCCGACCACACACTATAGATTTACTGCTACAGTGCGGGCCTGCTATGCAGAATCATGTACATATACATGATTCTGCTTTTCCGAGTAGGGGGCGCACACGTCGGCTCTGCTGTGATTAGTCACATTGGATGACCACCAGCTGCGACTAATCAGGGAGGAGAAAGACAGGACAAAGCTCTGTCAATGTAAACAATACAGAGCTCTGTCCTGTCAGCCGGAATTTGCAGGTTTTTGTTTCCCTAAAAAGCGGGGAATAAAAGCCAGCACATCCTTTAGTAACAGCAGCTCACAGTACACACAAACACTGGTTAGGCTCCCATTTAACCCTTTGAAAGCCCTAGATGTTAACCTCTTCCCAGCCAGTGTGATTAATTCAGTGACAGTGTATATTTTTAACACTGATCACTGTATTAGTGTTACTGTTTCCCACAAAGTGTAAAAAATGTCAGTTAGTGTGAGATTGCCTACTATAGCATACTATCGCAGTCCTGCTATAAGTTGCTGATCACCGCCACTATTAGTATAAAAAAATTCCAGTATATATACTACCATAGTTTGTAGACGCAGTAGTAGTGTAGTTCGCGCAAACCAATCAATACCCACTTATTGGGATTTTTTACCAAAAATATGTAGCAGAATACATATTGGCCTAAATTTATGAAGAAATATGATTTTTTAATTTTTTTATTGGATATATTTTATAGCAGAAAGTAAAAAATATTGTTTTTTTTTTTCCAAAAATGTAGGTCTTTTTTTTGTTTATAACGAGATTTATATTGAAAGTGAAAGTGAAAGAAAACTCTATTTTTGGAAAAAAAATGTATATAAATTTAATTTGTGTACAGCTTTGCTTGAGCGTGCAATTGTCAGTTAACGCAGTGTCAAAAAGCAAGAAATGGCCTGGTCATGGGGGGGGGGGGGTAAATCTTCTGGACCTGAGGTGGTTAAGAATTAAAGTTATTTATCTACTAAACACTCAACTATTATTTTGGATGCATTAATATGAATTCGTCATTTTAAATGACCCACAAATATTAATTCATGTAGAACTTGCTGGTGCTGAAGCTTAGGGGTTGATTTACTAAAGGCAAATAGGTTGTCCACTTTGCAAAGTGCAATTACTCCAGAGCTTAGTAAATTAGGTAAAGTTCAATTTACAAAGAATACCCAATCATATGCAAGGAAAATAATAAAAAAAAAAAATCATTTTTGCTTTCATGTGATTGGATGATGGAAGTCAGCAGAGCTTCTGTTCATTTACAAAGCTCTGCAGCAACTGCACTTTGTAAAGGGCACAGTCTATTTTCCTTTAGTAAATCAACCCTTAAATGTCACCAAAACATCTGCACCAAAAATAACTGCATCAATTTACAAAAGCCATAAATATCTACAAGTACCCATCAAGATTTGGAACCATTACAGTGTAAATGTATTTAAACCTAACAATTCAAAAGCTTTTATCACATTCCTCAGCACAATTAAAGCATGTATAAACCCTAGCATAAAAGCTCAAATATCTGCTTCCTTTTGGTCTTTTAAACCTACCATTGGAAGTGTTTGTTATATTTGTTCAACAGGTGCAAACAAATACCTGTTGATTATGTCAAAAATTCAGAGCTGTCCTGTGCATGCTTTCTGTGTTATCTCAAGGGGTCTAATTAGCCCTTCTAGTTCTTAGCTTGGGACTATAGAATGATTAGTGTCTATGTTATAGAGATGGGAGAGTGGCAGGGTTGGATTAGCACAAGCCAACTGGGTAGGGCTGACACCACTCAGACCACAACAGGATTTAGGATTTCTGGCAGATCAATATGTATTTCTTGTACTTGCAGAATTTTTAAAGGGATAAAACATGGGGAAATTTGCATGTAGATATGTACTGTATACGTTTTTCTTCTACTTTACTCTTGTATACCCTTTAAATGTTTGATTTCAAACTTTCTGATCATTGTCATTGTAAATAGTTAGTAGATGCCTCGTGATCCTGCCAATATTTCCTTCTAGCAGTGCTTCATGTTTCAGTCTGACAATGCTAACCAGAAGTTGCAAATTCCTTGGTAGTGTTGTCATGTATGGTCTCTCCTAGACTAGGAACATCAGTACAATGCGCTGAAGCACAACAAGTCTGCAGTCACTTTGTCAGGCTTTGGCATTACCTTCGAGTTTTACCTTCTGTTATCCTGTTATGCCGAAGAAAATAAAAACTCACTCCACCCCCATGGTTACAACTTACAACTACGAAAAGATGTTAAAGTGTTACTAAACCCACAACAGTAAAATCAGTCTGTATATGCAGCATAGCATGCTTGTTATACTCACTGTGGAACTTAAGGGGTTAATCCTCTGCATTGTTTAACCACTTCAGCACTAGGCCTATTTTGTGGACTTGGTGTTTACATGTTAAAACAGTTTTTTTTTTTTTTGCTATAACATTACTTAAACCCCCAAACATTATATATATTTCTTTTTCTAACACCCCAGAGAATAAAATGGCGGTCATTGCAAAACTTTATGTCGCACAGTATTTCCCCCGCGGTCTTACAAACGCGATATTTTTGAAAAAATTCACTTTTTTGAGTGAAAAAATAAGACAACAGTAAAGTTAGCCTAATTTTTTTCCATACTGTGAAAGATAATGTTACGCCGAGTAAATAGATACCATACATGTCATACTTTGAAATTGCGCCTGTTCGCAGAATGGCGACAAGCTTTGCAACCTAAAAATCTCCATTAAAAATTTCTACAGGTTACCAGTTTTGAGTTACAGAGGAGCTCTAGTGCTAAAATTATTTTGCTTGCTCTAACGATCATGGCGATACCTCACATGTGTGGTTTGAACATCGTTTTCATATGCAGGCGCGACTTATGTATGCGTTCGCTTCTGCGCGCAAACTCGCAAGGACGGGGCACTTTACTTTTTTTTTTTTCTTATTTATTTTACTTTTTATTTTTTAAGTTTACACCATTCTCTAAAAAAAAAATGTGATCACTTTTATTCCTATTACAAGAAATGTAAACATTCCTTGTAATAGACAAAAGTATGCCAGGTCCTCCTAAATATGATATCTGGGGCCAAAAAGACCTCAGATCTCATATTTACAGTTAAATGCAGAAAAAAATATATATAAAAAAAATGACAGCTCTAAAATAAAAATGGGCCCTTTAAGACTTTTGGGCGGAAGCGACATGTGACGTCGCTTCCGCCCTGCAATGTTGGGCGGCATCTTCCGCTCACTTGGCTTTCTGTGCAGGGGGGGGGGGGAACGGACCCGTTCATCTCCACCGCTGCCGACGGTCCGGTAAGTGGCGGAGATGACAGGAAAGTGGCGGGGGGGCACCTCTCCCGCCACCGATAAAAGTGATCTTGCGGCGAATCCACCGCTAAGATCACTTTTACCTTGGAGAGAATCATGGGCTGAAAAAAACAGCATCTGAATGGTGCCTGTAGCTGCAGGCACCATTCAGACATCTCCACTCAAACCCAAGGATGTCATATGACGCCCAGCAGTACGGAAGTGGTTAAAAAAGGCTGTTTTATCTTGTATGCATAGATTCATCCCTCCTTCACTGTCAATCTGAGCAAGTCCATATAATACACAACAGGGTGGTAAAGCTGCACATGCTCAGTTTGGTCTCTTATGCTTATTATTTCCTGTTTCAGTTGAACTGTTCAGGTCACATGATATTGACATCACACATGTGAGTGTGTATACAGGCTGTAGTAGTAACCTCCTCCTACCAGAACACACAGCTATGGACAAACTGTGCAGGTTATCAGGAAACCATGGTATACAGATCATCCCAAAGGGTAGCTGTGGGCACCGTGTCTGTGTGTGTGTGTGTGGAGGGGGGGGGGGGCAGTTGAACTATTTTCATATTACTGGGTTTAACCAGAAATATCTAAATGGTATCTTGTTGCATTGTCTCCTGGTCCTGTTAACCTTAACAAAGTGGGAAATGGCATTGTATAACAAAAACGTTATAGTTCCTTAGCTGTCACACTGCTTTAAATGCTTTAGTATTTTCTGAGTCACTATACCTCCCAACTTTAGACTTTCATAAAAAGAGACAGCCAGGAGAAGGGATAATGCGGAGCATGTAGCTTGCTGCAGCAAAAAGCGGACATAGGGGTGGTTTTACTCAAGGCAAATAGATTGCAAGTGCAATGAGTAAATGAGGTAAAGCTTCACTTTGCAAAGAATATCCAATCACGTGCAGGAGATTTAAAAAAACTGCATTTTTGCTGGCACATGATTGGATGATGGAAGTCAGCAGAGCTTCTGCTCATCTACTAAGCTTTGGAGCAACTGCTCTTGCAGAGTGTAACTGCACTTTGCAAAGTGCACAGTCTATTTGTTTTTAGTAAGTCAACCCCTTAGTTACACGGTGTTGGATATTGGGTGTGGTGTAAAGGGGCACTGTTAGAGTCCGAGTCTCCTTACAGTATACCCTGCACATGTTTGCCACCCTTGAATTCAAAAAATACTTTGTATTTACTGTGCCACACGTGTGAGTCTTACAGACACACATTAACCACAGGACAAAATATTATTTTTAAAAACTCTTCCATTGTATATGCTTTTCTGTCTGGGCTTACCTTAAAGAAAAATGTCATTAAAACACTTGAGGGCTACTTACCAACCAGCAACTGTTGAAACGACAAACATTTAATCAGGAGTGTATAATAAATCGCACAGCATTAAGAGTGCAGCGGTTGAGATTGCAAAATCTGCAAAATCTGGAGAAGCTGTGCATGGTAGCCAATCAGCTTCTAACTTGTTCAATTAAAGTGTTACTAAACCTAAAAACAATTTTTACCTTAATGCATTGCTTGATGGGGACATCGCTGGATCCAGGGGACAAGGTAAGTAACGCTGCCTTGGATCCAGCGATGCGATCCTGAGTGTGGCTCGGGGTTACCGCTCTTGATACAGAAAATTCACCCAGAGCCACACTCAGGAATACGGCCGGGGGGGTTAAAGTGAAAAAGCAAAACTAAATTCTCCCGAACAACACTAACTATTTTGAATCCTTATGCTGCTAGCCTTAGTAAATAGATAGGAAGGTATATTATGTTTACTTGCTTTAAACGTTTTTTCTCTATTACAGCATCCTGGTTTCTAATGTCATACATCTCAGGAGTCTTTTTGTTTTCTTTCATCTGGAGGAGGGTACTAAGGGCTTTCTCAGCTAAGCATACCCTCCCGTCTGCATGCCTGAGCTAAGGGCAGATGGATTCCAGGGCATAGATGATATATGAGTCATCTGCTCTTACTCAAGATGGGCGTGGCTTTCACCATGATTTCTCAACAAAATAAAGTATAGAGACATGGATGGATGGGCAAGCTTGCTTTGAATATTAAAAATGAATTGAATAGCGTTTTCAGTTTGTGGTGCTCAGATACATTCAATCCCCAGACCAGTTCTAAATGTTAAGAGAGTGTTTATTAACATACATCAGGATTAGGCATGTGCAATTTGTTTCGTTCCAAATTCGTTTTTAAACAAATTTTTTGAAATTCAGGAGTTCAGACGAATCCGATTTTCAAATTTCCGAATTTTTCTGAATTTTCATTTTTTTCTAATTCAAAAATTTGGTAATCCGAACATCGGAAAATCTGAAATTTGGAAATTCTGAAATCCGAAAATTAGAAAATCGGAAATAATAACTAATAATAGCTTAACTAATTTTACTAACTATTAAATTATAGGTATTGGAATTTCCTTGAAAATTTGGCTGTTAGTGATACATTTCGGATTTAAGTTCACTAACAGCCAAATTTGAAAGGAAATTTCAATACCTATAATTTAATAGTTATTTATCAGTTAGCTGTTATTTCAAATGTTCTGTCTTATTTTTGAATTTCCGAACTTCCGACTTTTCGAATTTCGGCATTTTACGAATTCTGAATTACCGAATTTTCGAATTTCCGATTTCCGAATTTTTCAAATTTCCGAAAAAATAAAAAAACAAATGGAACGAAAAAAAAAACTATTTTTCGGCCATGCACAAGTCTAAACAGGATCCTGTTACAGTTGATCAAAGCATAGAATAGAAAGCAATACACACTCTCCAATTACCCGCAACACCATGTTGGCATATTGATAGTATAAACGAGTTTTGTGGCCATCAGTACCAGTCCCATGTTTGGATAAGAGGACCCCAATATATTGTACTGCCTTTTTGAATTACCTGCCAGTGCTAAAGGATATGTGCAGAAGTACATTTTGGGTATGTTGGGTAATAACTGGACCTTGGTGCTGGTTCCTCCTTAACCTCTGAAAGACCTCATCCTGAATGGTTAGCCCAGAATGCAAGAGTACTGTACTCAGTACCCACTTCATTCACCTGCTCATAGTGCTCACACTGTTTTATAGTGTTGCCAGACACCAAGGGATTTTGAAAAAGAACTTTTGAAAACAAGAGCATTTTGATTTACTGATCAAGTGCATACTTAAACACGTTAAACTAAGTGCCAACATTATTTTCTCTATGGTTGATTGGAAGTACATGCATTGGGTTGTAGCATCACCCAAAAATAGTTCCTCACCACCTTTCTCAACATCAGGTCACTGAGAATCACTAGGGTAAACATGGATCCTGGCCTGTATACACTCAGCAAGGGAAACGCTCCCCATTCACATGACAGAGCCTAGTTCTTCTTTACCGCTGCAGAGAAAAGTCTCTCTCTGACTACTGAACCTAGAAACCAGCTTAAGAATTTCTAAATGGGATAACCAATCATAGAACAAGACTTAAATTACATGATATGGTGAGAGGAAAGGGGACAAAAAGCTATAAAGTACCATGCATGCAGTCGATTATTTGCATGGTCAAGGCCATCTTGTTTTAGGGATACTAGTCCCTATGTCTATTGTTCTGTATCCCACACCACAAACCCTTACTCACCCCTTACATATAGTACTCTTAGATCTGGTGAGAAAAGAGAACAAAATCATTTACTACCAGTTTCCATTCATACTTGAGGTTGTAAAAGGAGTAATAGAGAAGTAGAAAGATTTATTTCCTGCCATAGAGACAGCTTTGAATTAGCTGCTTTACAGAAGACAGCCTTGATCAATATCTAATAAAATCATAGAAACTCAGTATAGGGTTTAGTAGAAAATTTCTGTTGAAAATGGAACTAAACTCAGGAACAATAAGAGGTAGGTAGAGTTTTTATGGCAACAGTGAAGCAGAAAGTCAAGCCAAGAATGGAACCAGGAGCCAAGAATGATGTAACTCTTGAGCGCATGTGTAGGACTTACATCATTAGTGACTGCCCAATGGAAAAAAATAACTGCAAGACCCAAAAGAAGTGGACAGAATGGCAATTGAAAGCCTGGATCTGCCAGCACTGGAGGAAAGCACAAAATTAGGTAAGCGTGTCATGACGTTTAGGTATCCTGTACATACTTGCACATTTTGGCAAGAGCTCCTCCCCGTCCAGTAGACTAAAGTTCCACTTGAAGAAGAATTGTGTAGGTATTTTTTCTGGTTGAAAATACATAGATTGTTCAACCATTAACCATAAAAATATAGGTAAAATTAATCTGTAGACCTGTAGCTCAATGGAATATCCAAAGTTTAGCTGACCTGGCAATGAATTACATGGGAGACAGGCATTGTATAAGGTCAAGTCTGATGTCCCTATGCACATAGTGGATTATTTAAATTTTCTTTCACTGGGTCATTCAAGCAATATAATAATGAGTTTTTAGCAATGAAATGATCACACATGCATAGCAGTTCAGGGTGACTAACACAGAAGGGGTATGGAATTCTGCTTTCCATCAATCTCATTTTTAATTACATCTTATAAATTGGAGTTCACAGTCAATTTAATAGAAGGAGGAAATTGACAAAACAAGGTTATGAAAGGACAGTCTTGGAGAGCATTTGAATATGACACTTTAATATTCGTAACTGAGCACCAGCCCTGTGTCTTATGTTACTGTATTCATCTTCTACGAATGCATTTCCATCTTTATTCTGTGATAAATATTAGTGTTTAAAATGTAAAAAAATAAATCTTTGCCATCTTTACTGTTCACATACAACCAGGTTCTCACAAAATTGAAAACATAACGGATATAAGACTTGGAGTTGGATATATGGAAATCATTAACGTATACCTATTTGGCTAGCTGTTCTTCCAGGAGTGCTGGTTCATAGCATAGCATAGCATAGCATACAGAGTCAACTAATTGAGGGTTGAACACCCAAAACTGGAGCTGGAGGTCCACTTTAAAGTCTTATAGGTAGGCCAGTGGCAGGCAATGGAACCAGTCTCTCAAAGGAAACCTATACTGAAAACATCTGTAGGCTGCCATTACTGAATTGATGTTTTCTCTGACCTCAGTACTTTCTGAATTACTGAACTGAAACAAGCATGTAGAAAACAAAGTCAGACTAAAGTCAGAACTTCTGACCTTCATAGCTCCAGGTCAGTGATTTAAAAACTATTGAGGCATTTTGGTGAACTGTTGGGAACCCAGAACTTCCATAAGTACAGGTTTACTTTTGTTTCTCTTCCATACTTCCAGGGGTGTTTTTGCTTTTAAAAGAATTAACTGTTGCAGATTTGAATGACACTGTTGCAGATTTTCATATTCAGTTTGATAGAAACAATTGAAGTCTTCATTCTCTTTTGCATATCAACACTGCTGATCTCCTTCAGACTCTTTTGGCCACTTCTAGTCTATATGCACTTTCCCCAGCTTCAGCTGCCCATCACCATTGGACAGTCACTATCGATGTACCACCTTAGCCACTTCAGCCCCGGAAGGATTTCCAGCTTTAGGACCGGAGCCCTTTTTGCGATTCGGCGCTGCGTCGCTTTAACTGACAATTGCGCGGTCGTGCGACGTTGTACCTTCACCGGTTTTCTCAGACTTCCTCTAGTCGTCACAACTATACGTTTTCTCTTACTTCTGAAGTTAACAAAGATAGTTTGACTTATACTTTTAGACGTTGTCACAGTAAGTTTAGACGTTGTCAATTAAGAAAATTTTCGTTTTTGTGGGGACCTTCATACCTTCTCTTTGTTTTCATTTGGACATGAATACCTTCAAGACCCAAGGGTTGTCAAGTGGTTTTACGGAGTTATCAAAAATTTAGTGACTGGACCTCGATACTTCCAGTCTTCAAGACTGAAATCAGACTGAAACAAAAGATGTACGAACAAAGTCAAGTCATTAAGTCTTTCATGA
>BLSH010443693.1:2029949-2042820 GCA_018402905.1 Glandirana rugosa | reverse complement strand
AGAGATTACTACTACTACTGCTTTTAGGGACAGATTGCAGATCTAATAACATCTCATCCTGCATTACAGAATGATCTGATACTGGACTAGGTAGAGTCTACTGCTTAGAGGGACAGATTATTGTTCTAAAATCATCTCCTAGTTCTATAGGGTCAGGTTCCTGCTGTTGCTGTAAGAGACAGATTATTGTTCTAAAATCATCGCCTACTCCTATAGGGTCAGGTTCCTGCTGTTGCTGTAAGGGACAGATAATTGTTCTAAAATCATCACCTACACTGCCACGGTCACGGCCTAGTCAACCTCTAGGCTCCTACTCCACATCCACCCCCCTTCCCATTTTTATTTTTTTTATTTGATTTTAAGTTATTTTCCCTATCCCCATTTTTTTGTAGGGCACTTGTCCTACTCTTACCCCAATTTTACTTCCTTTTGCATCCCTCTAGCACTTGCCAGGACTTTTTTACAGCCATTTTTGTGCCGAAAAGTTCGGGTCCCCATTGACTTCAATGGGGTTTGGGGTCTGGGGTCAAGTTTGGGTCAAGTTTGGTACCGAACCCAAACTTTTTTGCGAAGTTCGGCCGGACCCAACGAACCCGAATACCCAGGTGTTTGCTCAACTCTAGTCTCTATCATAGGCTTATGTGACAGTATGACAACACAGGAGTACAATTGGAAAAGAGTTTTCAACAAGGTCCTTCATGGCAGGATCCCCAAGTATTGTTTTAATATAAACTGCAAGTTTAAAAAGAGTGAAAACACCATCTTGGAATTAAAATAATGGATTAACGTGTATGTGAACCCTTATCTTGTAAAACAATCCATTCAGTTTAAAATAGAAATGCAAGACAAAACGATTGTGTATGTGTATAAAAAAACATTATAAATACCCTTTTTCTTTTTAAAAAAAATAAATGATCACATGACCTCTGTTTTCAGCTGCATAATAGGTTTAGAGAGCTGGCAGTAGAGACTGCAGGGGGGAATGACAGCAGGAGACAGAGAAACAGCAAGACACCAAGCTTCCAAGGGAAGAGCTGTGCAGGGGGTGGGCGAGTCAACAGACACCTTACCATTGGAGGACAGGCAGGCTGTGCTCCCAAGTAGAATGCAAAGTAGAAAACTGACCACACTGGGATGGATGTTCCTCCATGCTTTGGCATGGATCAGTTTGAAATAGAAAAACAAGGGGACTGGCAGGATCCCAAAGTAATACAAAGGTAGCAATGCAAAGAGGATAGGATACTAGGATACTTTTTAATACAAGTACATGGCATACACTCTAAAGTGGGGGTCAGCAACCAGTAAATCACAATCTACTAGTAGATCGCAGCCAGATGACTAGTACATCACGGTCTGGGCTTGCTGACCTCCCATACCAGAGCATCAAACAGAGTGCAATGCAGAGGAACTACTTGTTTACTTGTAAAGTTGGAGCTGTAGTAGAGAGTAAGAGCCGCATAAGCCGATGCCTCCTCTGTAGTGGCGGTTCCTGTCCCATGTGGAGTGATAACAACTGCACTCCAACTCTTATCCTGGCTAGTGGTCTCCAGAGTGGTGCCAGCAGCAGGAAAGAAGAGATCTTCGGGTTAGTGTGAAGCAATACACTGGGCATAATAGTATAGGGCTGCTTTCACAATGGTGTGCTGCGGTTTACCCACACAGCGGGTGCAGTGCAATGTACCTGCAACTTTCCTGTGGGTTAGCTGCGCTTAGCCATATTCGTCTATTATATTGAATTTTGGGGGATGGTAAAACCCCATAGGTAAGACATGTTTTTTCCAATATAAGAAAACAAAAGTTGCACTAACACGCTAAAATTCTGAAATATATATAAATATAATAATAAACATATATCAAAGTATGCTGTGATAAAGTCCACTTAATAAAAAGTCCACTCAATGAAATTTATAGAGAAGATCCCACGGTGCACACTTAATAATTGAAAATGTGTATGGTCTTCAACGTTGGAAACCACCACCTAGTGAAATGGCTGCTTACAAGCTCCTATGACCTCACACTATAGGAGGTCTCTCATGTGTGTGACTATCAACCCAGCCAGGGTCTCTGGTCATCAGGAGAAGTGCAGTTTGGGAAGCACCCACCGTTCAGGGAAGTTGTTCCATCATATATGGCCCCAAAAGACAAGTAATGCTTACCAAACAATCAGAATCAGAGAAAATGTATCTTCTTGAACTAGGTGATAGTGTCCCTCTCCACTAGTTCTACGTCACACTTCTGTGTGCGGGCAAGTCCCATGAGTCTAGCAAGCAGCAGGAATGTGATGTGTGCAGCTGAAGCAGCTCAATGCAACTTGTCTCTGCTGCATTGCAGATATCCGGCTCCCCAAAGCAGCCTGACTGACACACCCGCTAACAAAACATTATGTTTTTTCCAACCCCGCCCCAACTGAACCCCCTTTAGCTGCAGTGGCCAGGGGTGTGCACATGGAGTTATACACCCAGTCATGATTGGTGGGTGTAGCACCTGCCAAGCATAACCCATTCAAGTGAATGAGGCCACTCTACAAGTGCCCTGCAATCTTGTGCAGTACAGTAGACAAGGGGTTAAAGCAGGTAGCATTGTGTTGCTTTCTCACCACCTGCTTTGACCCTTTGGTTGCGGGGTGCTTGCAGAGTGGCCCCATTTACTTGAATAAGTCCTAATTGGCAGGTGGCAGCACCCACCAAAAGCAACAGGGGGTTTAATTCCTGCTGTGGCATGTGTATTTCTTTGGCTGCTACCTTAGCAGCTAAAGGAGGAAGGGATTGGGTGCAGTAAAAGCACAACTCAACCACAGGGTTTTATCACTTCCCAAATTTACGTGTGAATGAGCCCTAAGGGCGCCACTGCGGAATGCAACTAAGGGCTCACTCATACGTGCAGCAGGCACTGCTGAAAAGCAATCCGAGTGTGTTTGACAGGTGGTGAGGAGGTGATATGTCCCCCCCTACCACCTGCATTAAGCCCATGATTGTAGTGCAATGCACACGTTTGTGACACTAATTAGAGGTTTAAATCAGGTGTGAGGAGGTTATACCGTGCCTGGTGATCTTTGGCTTCTCCCATGTTATTCGGGTAGATCTCCACCTCTTTAAGGCTGCCTACCCCTGTTCTAAAGCTTATACAAGATGGATTAAATTTAGGTGTTTTCTTCAACAGGCAGCATCGGCATAATTTCCCACAATATATACACTTCAACCAAAAACAATGACCTGGGTGAGCTGTGTTATAGGCCAACTGTATGGCAAATGAGGTTTAATGTTGACAAATGTAAAGTTACTTGGGTGCTAAAAACATGAATGCAACATACAATCAAATAAGATTAACTCTGGTTGAATAAATTAAGTAGTAGGATCTGGGTGTCCTGGTAGATCATAAACTTAAAGTGTTAGTTCACCCAGCTCCATGAGTAATGAGCTGTCAGCGCACACACAGCTGATGTCAAGGGTTTTGGAATCCCTGCTCTTCTTCTCTTTCTTTCTGTAGGGCTTCTGGGATGGGTCAGAACGATTCTGATTGCTTAAAGTGGTCACCTTCCAGAGCTGACCAATCAGAATTGCTCAGATTCATCTGAGAAGTCCAACAGTCAGTAGAGGAACTACACTGGAATTGACATTTCATCTCCCATGGAGGTAAGTACAGCAGGGACCGGAGGGTCGGGAGGGTGTAGGGTGTACACCTTTTCATTTTTTTCAGAAAAGGCGAACTTACACTTTTAAGAATATGTAAACCCAAGATATAATTTTCCCGATATGTGCCTGTTGTACCATGTATTGTATGGAAAAATATCCTGTTCTCTTTGCATTGCTCTTTCATTGTGTGAAATCCACCCCCCCCCCCCCCCCAAACACTCAACCACTGGGATGATCAGTATGCTGCTGTTTCTCCACCCTCACCTCTCAATGCAACTGAGAGCAGAAAGTATGTGATCACCTATCAAAAAAAAGAGGAAAATGGTATGTATAATGTTTTTTTTTATCTATACACAAATGTTTTACATTTCATTTTGTTTAAACTATATGAGTTGTTTTACAAAGTGAGGGTTTACATATACTTTAACAATGCTAATCTGCAGCTTCTAGAGAAAGTAAGATGTTTTCTTGTATTAAAAGAGTCGTAGACTCCAGAGAGAGTCACTGTACAAAATTACAACTACAATTAGTGAGATCACGTCTTGAATATGCAGTTTTTGTCAGTTTACAAAAATGATGTTATGTTTGTCATGGTGTAGCCTTTTTCTGCGTTGTACAGAAAAAAAGGTTTGACCTCCCCATATCCAAGCCGACATCCCAACCTGCAAAAACTCATTTCAGGGAGGTGGCAAACTCACTTCACGGAGGTTGCGTTCCGGCCCTCCATGGCAAAATGTGGGTGTGGCTTAAATGGGGTGCTGTTTAATAGAGTCTGAGATAACTTACAGTATATCACAAAAGTGAGTACACCCCTCACATTTTTGTTAATATTTTATTCTATCTTTTCATGTTAAAACACTGAAGAAATGACACGTTGCTACAATGTAAAGTAGTGAGTATACAGCTTGTATAACAGTGTAATTTTGTTGTCCCCTCAAAATAACTTAACACAGCCATTAATGTCTAAACCACTGGCAACAAAAGTGAGTACACCCCTAAGTGAAAATGTCCAAATTGGGCCCAATTAGCCATTTCCCCTCCCCAGTGTCATGTGACTCATTAGTGTTATAAGGTCTCAGGTGTGAATGGGGAGCAGGTGTGTTAAATTTGGCGTTATCACTCTCACTCTCTCATACTGGTCACTGGAAGTTCAACATGGCACCTCATGGCAAAGAACTCTCTGAGAATCTGAAAAAAGAATTGTTGCTCTTCATAAAGATGGCCTAGGCTAAAAGAAGATTGCCAAAACCCAGAAACTGAGCTGCAGCATGGTGGCCAAGACCAAACAGTGGTTTAACAGGGCAGGTTCCCCTCAGAACAGGCCTCGCCATGGTCAACCAAAGAGGTTGAGTGCACGTGCTCAGTGTCATATCCAGAGGTTGTCTTTGGGAAATAGACGTATGAGTGCTGCCAGCATTACTGCAGAGGTTGAAGGGGTGGGGGATCAGCCTGTCACTGCTCAGACCATACTCCACACACTGCATCAAATTGGTTGGCATGGCTGTCATCCCAGAAGGAAGCCTCTTCTAAAGATGATGCACAAGAAAGTCCACAAACAGTTTGCTGAAGACAAGCAGACTAAGGACATGGATTACTGGAACCATGTCCCATGGTCTGATGAGACCAAGATAAACTTATTTGGTTTAGATGTGTCAAGCGTGTGTGGCGGCAACTAGGTGAGGAGTATAAAGACAAGTGTGTCTTGCCTACAGTCAAGCATGGTGGTAGGAGTGTCATGGTCTGGGGCTGCATGAGTGCTGCGGGCACTGGGGAGCTACAGTTCTTTGAGGGAACCATGAATGCCAACATGTACTGTGACATACTGAAGAAGAGCATGATCCTTTCCCTTCAGAGACTGGGCCAAAGGGCAGCATACCAACATAACGACCCCAAACACACCTCCAAGATGACCACTGCCTTGCTAAAGAAGCTGAGGGTAAAGGTGATGGACTGGCCAAGCATGCCTCCAAACCTAAACCCAATTGAGCATCTGTGGGGCATCCTCAAAGGGAAGGTGGAGGAGTGCACGTTCTCTAACATCCACAAGCTCTGTGATGTCATCAAGGAGAAGAGGAAGAGGACTCCAGTGGCAACTTGTGAAGCTCATGCCTAAGAGGGTTAAGGCAATGCTGGAAAATAATGGTGGCCACGCAAAATATTGACACTTTGGGCTCAATTTGGACATTTTCACTTAGGGGTGTACTCACTTTTGTTGCCAGCTGTTTAGACATTATCACTTCAGCCCTGGAAGGATTTCCCACTGTAGGACCAGAGCACTTTTTGCGATTCAGCACTGCATCGATTTAACTGACAACTGCACAGTCATGCGACATTGCACCCAAACGAAATTTGCGTCCTTTTTTCCCCACAAATAGAGCTTTCTTTTGGTGGTATTTGGTCACCACTGCGTCATTTCTGATCATCGCTATAAACAAAGAAAGAGCGACAATTTTGCAAAAAAAAAACAATATTTCTTACTTATTGCTAAAATACAAATCCAAAAAAAAAATATAAAAAAAAAAATGTATTCATCGGTTTTGGCCGATTTATATTCTTCCTCATATTTCTGGTAAAAAAAAAATCGCAATCAACGTTTATTTATTGGTTTATGCAAAAGTTGCCACGTTTATAGATTATGAGAATTAATTTCTGGGTTTTTTAATTTTTTTTTATTTTTCACTAGTAATGGCGGCAATCTGCAATTTTTTGCGGCACTGCGATATTGCAGCGGACATGTTGGACCATTTTGATACTTTTTTGGGACCATTGGCATTTATACAGCGATCAGTGTTATAAAAATGCACTGATTACTGTGTAAATGCCATTGGCAGTGAAGGGGTTAACCTGCAGGGGGCAGGGAAGGGGTAAACCGGGTTCCCTAGGCGTGTTCTAACTGTGAGGGGGCTGGGCTATCTTGGGCATAAGAGATCTAACTGATTTCAGTGACAGGGATCAGTAGATCTCTTTTGTCCCGTGTTTACATTGGCGGTTCCCCATTCTTTCACTCTGGCAGCTCATCGCGGCTCGCCGGCGGACATCGGGTACGCCCGAGCTGTGGGCACACTCCTCCAGAGTGCGCCAGGCACGAGAGTGCGCTGCCGCCAGCACACTCTTGCGCAAATCGCCGTTTATTTAAAGCGATTCACGGGACAGCGCCACACTGCCGCAGTAAATACACTGCGCGCAGTGGGGAACTGGTTAATGGCCGTGTGTTGAGTTATTTTAAGGGGACAGAAAATTTACACTGTTATACAAGCTGTACACTCACTACTTTACATTGTAGCAAAGTGTCAATTCTTCAGTGTTGTCACATGAAAAAAAACTCAACACACAGCCATTCATTTCTAAACTGCTGGCAACAAAAGCGAGTACACACCTAAGTGAGAAAGTCCGAATTGGGCCCAATTAGCCATTATCCCTCCCCAGTGTCATGTGACTCGTTAGTGTTACAAGGTCTCAGGTGTGAATGGGGAGCAGGTGTGTTAAATTTGGTGTTATCGCTCTTTCTCATACTGGTCACTGGAAGTTTAACATGGCACCTCATGGCAAAAAACTCTCTGAGGATCTGAAAAAAAGAATTGTTGCTCTACATAAAGATGGCCTAGGCTATAAGAAGATTGCCAAGACCCTGAAACTGAGCGGCAGCAGGGTGGCCAAGACCATACAGCAGTTTAACAGGACAGGTTCCACTCGTCATAGTCAACCAAAGAAGTTGAGTGCACATGCTCAGCGTCATATCCAGAGGTTGTCTTTGGGAAATAGATGTATGCCAGCATTGCTGCAGAGGTTGAAGGGGTGGGGGGGTCAGCCTGTCAGTGCTCAGACCATACGCCGCACACTGCATCAAATTGGTCTGCATGGCTGTCATCCCAGGAGGAAGTCTATTCTAAAGACGATGCACACGAAAGCCAGCAAACAGTTTGCTGAAGACAAGCAGACTAAGGACATAGAATACTGGAACTATGTTCCTATGATCCGATGAGACCAAGATAAACGTATTTGCTTCAGATGGTGTCAAGCATGTGTGGTGACAACCAGGTGAGAAGTACAAAGACAAGTGTGTCTTGCCTACAGTCAAGCATGCTGGTGGGAGTGTCATAGTCTGGGGCTGCATGAGTGCTGTCAGCACTGGGAGCTACAGTCATTGAAGAAACCATGAATAGGCAACATGTACTGTGATATACTGAAGCAAAGCATGATTCCAACATGATAACGACCCCAAACACACCTCCTAGATGACCACTGCCTTGCTAAAGAAGTTGAGGGTAAAGGTGATGGACTGGCCAAGCATGTCTCCAGACCTAAACCCTATTGAGCATCTGTGGGGCATGCTCAAATGGAAGGTGGAGGAGCGCAGGTTTTCTAACATCCACAAGCTCCGTGATGTCATCATGGAGGAGTGGAAGAGGACTCCAGTGGCAACCTGTGAAGCTCTGGTGAACGCCATGCCCAAGAGGGTTAAGGCAATGCTGGAAAATAATGATGGCCACACAAAATATTGACACTTTGGGCCCAATTTGGACATTTTCACTTGTACTCACTTTTGTTGCCAGCGGTTTAGACATTAATGGCGTGTTGAGTTATTTTGAGGGGGCAGCAAATTTACACAAGTTGCACACTCACTACATTACATTGTAGCAAATTGGCATTCTTCATGAAAAGATATAATAAAATATTTACAAAAATGTGAGGGGTGTACTCACTTTTGTGACATACTGTATGTGCAGGAGAGGGGTATGGAGTGTATGTAGTGTATGTAGGCTTGTATAATGTGCACATGAGGAGTGTGAAATGTACAGTGATGGGTAGTATGTGCAGGATGGTGTCAGTAGGGCAGTGGACGGTGTCAGTATTTCTTTATTTTTATTTTTTAAAATTTTATTTTATTTTAAATATTTTTACAATTTATTTTTGTATTTTTTGTTTTTCATTTTTTTTAAATATTTTTTTCACAGTGCTTCTGGGGAAGGGGGTGGGGGTATGTGGCAGTGGACAGTGTCAGTAGGGCAGTGGACAGTGTCAGTAAAGCAGTGGATGGTGTCAGTAGTTTTTTTATTTTTACATATTGATTTCTTTACAATTTAATTTTTTTTTCACAACACTTTTTTGGTGGTAGGGGGGTGGGGCAGTGTACAGTGCTGGTAGGGCAGGGGGGTGTGGTGTCAGTAGTTTTTTATTTTATATATTGTTTTACAATTGAATTTTTTATAATTTTTACAATTTCATTTTTTAATATGTTTTGCATTTTTTTATCAGCCCCATTGGTGGGCTTTGGTGAGATATCAGGGGTCTAAACAGACCCCTGACATCTCTCCTTTGAGATAGAGAAAGAGACTGAGGACACAGATTCCCCCAGTCCCTTTCTCAGCACTGAATATGAATGAACAGGAGACACAGGCTCTTGTCCATTCATAACCTGAAGCAGAGTAAAGCAGTTTACTCTGCTCAGTTATCACAGGACACAGGAGCAGTCGCTCACTGTGTCCAATTCAGAAAAGGAAGGGGCAGGTAAATGACATATTTACTGGTCCCTTCCTCTGCTCTCCATCCTGACATGACTGCGGGCAATGAGGGGTGTGGGGCTGAGGAGGACGACATGGAGGGGCAGGAGAAGGAGGATGGGGGGCGGAGGAGGACACCGAGGGGGCCGGAGAAGGAGGACGGGGGGAGCACACAAGAAACAGAGAAACAGAACACCGGAGATGATCTGTGCTGCAGGAGGGATAGCTGTAAGCATTGCTATCTCTGTATAGATTTTTTAGCCGACAGCCGTGGGAGAGAGAAGGAGAATCGGCTGTCGGCTAAAAAGCTATACAGGGAGAGCGGTGCTCACAGCAGTCCCTCCCCCCGATCATTCCCGACTGTGAACTGAGAGATCGCACTTCTCTCATGGGTGTCTGGGAGCCTCAGCCAAAATGCGGAAGGCTCCTGCACCTCACGGAAGACTTGAGATGTCTGTCCAAGGGTTTTTTTGTTTTTTTGTTTTTTTAGTAATAGGTAGGGTTGAGCGAACCCGGACTGTAACGTTCGGGTCCGTACCGAACTTTCGGGTGTCCGTGATCCGAACCCAGACCCGAACGTTTGAGAAAAAGTCCGGGTTCGGGTTCTGGGTTCTGGTATTTTATCACACATGTTGAATAGCTGCAGGGCAGCCAATCAACAAGCGTTTCACTGGTTTTCCCTAGAAGCCATCACAGCCATGGCATGGCTGTGATTGGCCAGTGCATCATGTGACCCAGCCTCTATATGAGGCTGGAGTCACAGTGCTGCATGTCACATGCTCTTAGGTTAGTGTAGGCAGAGGATGCTGCCGGCGCTGTGAGGGACAGATTGTGAGGGACAGATTGCAGTCACAATAACTAGGTAGAGATTATTACTACTGCTTTGAGGGACAGATTGTAGATCTATAACATCTCATCCTGCATTACAGAAAGATCTGATTACAGAACGATCTCTCATCATGCATTACAGAACGATCTGATTACAGAACGATCTCTCATCCTGCATTACAGAACGATCTTAAGGGACAAAAAAGTAATAGTAAAATATTGTTCTATTTGTGGAAAAAATGACAAAGTCCAAGTAGCATACTACTTAGGGATGGGAGCTCTATAGGCTGGACCGAACCCCCAAGTACTCCAAATTTATGACCCATCTTGGTTACTAAGTATTCCTGGAACCTGTATGTGCAGAATATTCAGCAGAAATCCATATATCAAGTGATAGATGTGAGCTTACCAGATTCTGGTAGAACATGCGCAGAAACAAATCCAACTTGGATGGTCACTCCGTGGGGGGGGGGGATTCATTTTCGGATAGATTGCACTGGACCTCCACTACACCACTTCGGGGGCTCATCCAACACGCACCACATCAGATTCCTGGTAGACCATGCGCAACAGCTCGAGTAGTCGCTTTGTGGGTGCCCCCTGTCGGGGGGGCACCCACAAATAGAACTATATTTTATTATTACTTTTTTGGCGCTGCATATATGGTGAAACGATTTTCTGGACAATTTGATCTGTTGTTTTGTGCGAGCTGCCGAAATCATTTACACGTATAATATCTTTGTCTATATATTTATTTTTCAACCAAGGAGTGAGCGCGGGATTTTACATTGTTATTTACTGTATCCTTTGATCTTAAGGGACAGATTGCAGATCTAATAACATCACATCTCCCATTTTTCTTCCTTTTGCAGCCCTCTAGCACTTTCCAGGACTTTTTTACAGTCATTTTTGTGCCGAAAAGTTTGGGTCCCAATTGAATTCAATGGGGTTCGGGGTAAAATTTGGATGACGTTCGGTACCGAACCCGAACCTTTCCGGAAAGATTGGCAGAACCCGCAGAACCCGAACGTTCTGGGAGCAGGCTCTAGTCAATACAGCAGATTGCTTTAAAAATGACTTAAAGCGGAGTTCCACCCAAAAGTGGAACTTCTGCTTTAAGTCCTCCTCCCCAGCTCCGGATGCTGAAACTGAGCTTTTGGGGAGGAGGGGGGGTGCGGATACCTGATTTTTTTCAGGTACTTCCGCTTCGGTCGCCTTAGGCGATCGGAAGTGGAAGGTCTCCTTCCCCCTCCCTCTCAAAGTCTTCTGGGACACAGCACAGGTCCTAGAAGACTTTGGGACCAATCACAAAGCGCAGCGCCGCTCGTGCATTCGCAGTGTGCGCCCGGCCGTGAAGCCGCGGCTGGGTGCCCACAGTAGCAATGCTGGTGCCGCGGAGGGGAGGGGGAGAGGAGCGAGGCTCTGTGTGGCTCCATAGCTGGACCGGGAGACAGGTGAGTGTCTGTTTATTAAAAGTCAGCAGCTACACTTTTTGTAGCTACTGACTTTTAATTAAACATAAGGAAAGGGTGCAACTCCGCTTTAATGTGTTTCTAAAATGGATATTAATATTGAGATATAAGGCAAACCATTGTAGAATTTTGATCCATCAAGTATATGATTGCATCTGATTGCTTTTACAAGACAAAAGTTCCAGAAGGACATTTTGACTTGTAAAAGCAAATTGCACTTCAATTTATAAAGGATTTTCTGTCATTTTTTGGACCTGCTGCAGGGTTCTGAGGTTGTGAGGTGCATTTATTAATTTATTGTTTTGCCTTTTAGTTGCATTTTGGCTGAAAAATTGAATATATTTTATCTTAACAGTTTACATACTGTATGGTGGCTGCATTAGTCTTTCAGCTTTTTTTAATTAATTTGTATTGAATCTTTATTCCAAAAGGGAAAAAAAAAGTTGTTTCAAAAGTATTAGCTTGCTTTAATTTGTTAGTCAAGTCCATCTAAATTTGCTAGTGCATCTAATACTTTCCTCCCCACAGATATTCACTGCTGAAGTCCATAGATCTCTCCATTACTCTGCCAGCAGAGTGTAAGTACCCCAAGACAGAAAGTGTGTTACTGACCACATTACCAGGTGAAAATAAAGGAAAAAGAAAACCTAAATTAAAGTGGTTGTCAAGTCATGACAACCACTTTAAACTACAGGTAAGCCCACAATAAGCCTTACCTGTAGGTCCAGGAAATATCTCCTAAACCTGTATGGTTTAGGAGATATCCTCTGTATCTGCATGTGCCAGCGTCATCGGTACATGCGTTTCTTCTGTTTTCATGCTGTAAATGACGGCTCCCGTGCACATGCACGGGAGTGACGTCAGCACAGCTCCGCCAATCACAGCGCTGGAGCCTGCGCTGTGATTGGACAGAGCCGCAGACCTGAAAGACTGATGTCGCCGGTCACAGCGGTGTGACAAGACTGCTGCAACAGCTTCGTTCTGAGGTAAGTCTTTCATAATGAGCTAGCTGCATACTAGCTCATTATGCTTTTGCTTTGCAGTTTTTTTTTGGGGGGGGGGGGCAGGGGGCGGCTTTACAACCACTTTAAGATTACTCGATCATACGTCGATCGAGTAATACTTTCTGAATGGAGTCTTGCTTCGACAACGTCGTCAGAACAGTGTGGCGACACTGGCCGCTGTAGTCAGAAAGTCCAGACGCCGAGACAGGTTAGTGTCGCGTCCGAGGTCGCGACACTAACCGCCTCGACACGACTGCAGTGAGGGCACGTACACGTGCCCTCGGCAGTAAATGTCGTACTTTTGTCTTCTTTGCGTACATGGCTACTGCGACCGTGTACGTCTATGTCTCCTATAGAGGATTTGGTATGTCCAAATCCTCTATAAAGGACCTGGATGTCCATTCCGAATAACACCCGAATGGACATCAAATTTC
>BLSH010443693.1:1983318-1995207 GCA_018402905.1 Glandirana rugosa | reverse complement strand
CCCACCTGTGTCACTGGCTGCATAACTGCCCCACCTGTATCACTGGCTGCATAACTGCCCCACCTGTGTCACTGGCTGCATAACTACCCCCACCCGTGTCACTGTCTGCAAACTGCCCCACCTGTGCCACTGGCTACATAACTGCCCCGCCTGTGTCACTGGCTGCATAACTGCCCCCACCTGTGTCACTGGCTGCATAACTGCCCCCACCTGTGTCACTGACTGCATAACTGCCCCCTCCTGTGTCACTGGCTGCATAACTGCCCCCGCCTGTATCACTGGCTGCATAACTGCCCCTCCTGTGTCACTGGCTGCATAACTGCCCCCACCTGTATCACTGGCTGCATAAGTGCCCCCACCTGTGTCACTGGCTGCATAACTGCCCTCACCCCAGTCACTGGCTGCAAAAGTGCTCCACTTGTGTCACTGGCTGCAAAAGTGCCCCGCCTGTGTCACTGGCTGCAAAAGTACCCCACCTGTGTTATTGGCTGCAAAACTGTCCCACCTGTGTCACTGGCTGCAATTTGCCCCCGCCTGTGATAATGGCTGCAATTTACCCCCACCTGTGTTATTGGCTGCAATTTACCCCACCTGTGTTATTGGCTGCAATTTACCCCACCTGCGTTATTGGCTGCAATTTACTCCACCTGTGTTATTGGCTGCAATTTACCCCCACCGGTGTTATTGGCTGCAATTTACCCCCACCTGTGTTATTGGCTGCAATTTACCCCACCTGTGATGCTGAGCTGTATACTGTACCCTGTGATGTAATGCTGAGCTGTATACTGTGTCATGTGATGCTGAGCGATATACTGTGTCCTGTGATGCTAAGCTGTCTCCTGTGATGTAATGCTGAGCTGTATACTGTGTCCTGTGATGTGATACTGAGCACAATATGTGGAATCTATAAGGGGTGGGGTTTATTAGAAGTAGGAGGGGTTCAAAAAGGAAGGGTGGGGCCTGCCCCCCCATCCTAAAACTTCACCAGCTGCTACTGGGGAAAATAGGAATATTCGGGATGTATGTGCAAAAAGAAAAAGAAAGTCGACTAAAATAAGTATAACCTTTAAAGACTTGCAAGCGTATATGGCAGGCGTGGAGGGACGGAGACCCTTAAAGACCCCCACTTCAGGCCTATACCTCCAGCATAAATAAACTGGTCAATTAGAAATTAAACATTGGTGTCCATGTAAAATGTGGATAGTCACAACATCGAGATAAGAAAATAAATAAATAAATGAGTAAATAAATATATATATATGTATATATATATATATATATTGGGTGTCACAATTAAGAGGAGGCCAACCTCCAAGAACACCAGGACCTAAATATAAGCAGCAATTCCAAATAAATTATTGTGTATGGAAGTTAATGCAATATCACCCAACACTATTCAGGACTATGAAGAAAGAGTAATAAGGAATTTAAAAAGTTCAAAAGATCAAAAGGTTCTTATATAGCTTCGAAGTATAAGAAATCCTTTTAACTGGGCGTATGGAACTTCAGAGAGTCCCTGAGGGGACTGTGGACCACCGACACTAAATAGATTGAAGGCTTACCAGATAGCCAATGAAAACACGCGTTGACAGAATCTGTCAGAGAACACCAACCTCTCCCAGGGAAGATGGAACCCAGCTTTATTCATATATTGGTGTCACCAATCGGTGCTTCACTGTCTGGTGTGTCCTATTCAGAATGGTGTAGGCTGATAATTTCCACCGTCCTAGATCTCCAGGGATTCTCACAATGAACCCGATATAAATGGGAAAAAAAGACCTCACATAGTGTAAATCTGTAAAACCAGGTTTATTAAAAAAGAGAATATTGCACTTACATCCAAAATGGTAAACAACAAATATGGCGCAACAGCATAGGATCAGCAGTCACCCGACATGTTTCATCCTCATGGACATCATCTGGGGTTAATGATCCACCATGCTGCTGCGCATTATATAGAATGTATCTAATCAGGTGCATTAATTGGAAACAACCCATGCGTAAGATGGTAGCCATGTATGTGTTCAAAGCCTCAATCTCAAATCCATAAAAAACACATAAAATCATATAAAATAATGGAATAGTACTTATGAATATGATACAAATACACATTAATGCTTCGACAATGGTGTGTTTCATGTAATATATATCCATATTGCAGATGCATCCAAATCCGTGATATCTTAGTATTATATAAACAATGAACACAGCCAAGGCTCGTTTTGGGTCTAAAAGACCCATAGAGAAAGTCAGAACCACTTCCGCCTGTATAATGTTTGTACGTGGCGCCGCTCAGATTCGTCGGCACACGCACCACGTATCTCCCTATCTGTCACAACGTGGGTGTCAATAGATCCCAGGATGACGCCCAAGAAGGGTGGGTATGCGGGGCACGGCGGCGGTGAGAACCTCCAGCAAGAGGCAGTGTATGGGACTATCACCGCCCCGTAAGTACCATGGTGTCAGCAACATGGGGGATTCCATAGTGGAGAAGAATCTGGGGGTTTTGGTAGATCATAAGCGTAATAATGGCATGCAATGACAAGCTACAGTTTCTAAAGCAAGCAAAATCCTTTCTTGTATTAAGAGAGGTATGGACTCCAGAGAGAGAGACATCATTTTGCCCCTGTACAAATCATTAGTAAGACCTCATCTGGAATATGCAGTTCAGTTTTGGGCACCAGTTCTCAAAAAGGATATCAGGGGACTGGAGAAAGAGCAGAGAAGGGCAACCAAACTAATAAGAGGCATGGAGGAGCTCAGCTATGAGGAAAGATTAGAGGAACTGAATTTACTCTCTCTTGAGAAGAGGAGGGGGGATATGATCAACATGTACAAATACATAAGTGGTCCATATGGTGAACTTGGTGTTGAGTTATTTACTTTAAGGTCATCACAAGGAACACAAAGGCACTCTTTACGTCGAGAGGAAAAAAGACTTCATCTCCAAATACGGAAAGTTTTCTTCACATTTAGAGCTGTGAAAATGTGGTATAGACTCCCTCCAGAGGTGGTTTTGGCCAGCACGGTAGATTGCTTTAAAAGAGGCCTGGATTCTTTCCTTAATGTAAATAATATAACTGGGTACTAACACTTTTAGGTAAAGTTGATCCAGGGTGAATCTGATTGCCTCCTGGGGAATCAGGAAGGAATTTTTTCCCCGCTATAGCAAATTGGATCCATGCTTTGCTGGGGTTTTTTGCCTTACTCTGGATCAACTGTGGGTGAAGAATTGTATATGGGATTGTATGGTTATATATCATTTTCTATTTTTTTTTTTTTGGTTGGACTTGTGTCTTTTTTCAACCTGACAAACGATGTAACTATGTAAAGTTAAAGTATCATGGGCCCGATAATCTATTACAACCTGCAGCCTGCACCCTTCAAAATAAGTCAGCAATGGCATCTACTATATTACCTTTTAATTTCCTTCCTTTTTAAATTAATCCTCTAAGATCTGTACCATTTGAAACAATAACTAATCAGAAAAAATCTGATTGCCATCACAGTGAATAATTATTTGGCATAGATGTTCTAATTATTTTAACTACTTTCGGACCACCCACCGCACATTTACTGCAACAGGGCGATCCAGCTGCGCGAAACAATGTACATGTATGCTGTTCTACGCTGCCTGGTCTGGGGGCATGCACGTGCCACCAGCGACCCACTTCCGATGTGATTGGACACAGCGGGAGGCAATCAGCGGGTCCAATGGCAGCCAGCCACCCGAGATCATTCGGGGAAATGACAGAATGGCAGTCTGCCTATGTAAACAAGGCAGACCGTCATTCTGTCACAGAGGAAGAGAGAGATCTGTGATACCTACTAATCAGGAACACCAATCTCTCTTTTTGTCTAGTGTCAGCATCCCCCACACAGTAAAAAAGCACACATAGGGAACACATTTACCCCTTTGATTGCCCCTGATGTTAACCCCTTCCCTGCCAGTGTCATTTATACTGTGTCAGTGCATTTTTTTTTTAGCGCTGATCACTGTATTGGTGTCCCTGGTCCCCAAAAAGTATTACTTAGTGTCAGAATTGTCCGCCGCAATGTCACAGTCCCGCTAAAAATCGCTAAAGTCCCTAAATCTATCCCATAGTTTGAAGACGTGATAACTTTTGCACAAACCAATCAATATACGCTAATTGGTAGCAGAATACAAATTGGCCTAAATTGATGAAGAAATTTGATTTTTTACATGTTTTATTGGATATGTTTTATAGCAGAAAGTAAAAAATATTGTTTTATTTTCTCTTTTTTGTTTATAGTGCAAAAATAAAAACAGCAGAGGTGAACAAATACCACCAAAAGAAAGCTCTATTTGTGGGAAAAAAAGACATTCATTTTGTTTGGGTACAACGTGGCACAACCACACAATTACCAGTTAAAACAACGCAGTGCCGTATCGAAAAAAAAATGGCCTGGTCATTAAGGGGATAAATCCTTCCGGGGCTGAAGTGGTTAATATGCTGCCATATATACACGTTATTGCAAATGTTATACAGTATTATATACAGTATATATACACATTTAACAAGACATGCATTGACTATGTGCTCAGGGGAGCAATCATCATCAACCAATCAGAAATAATCATTTATATGATATGACAGGCGAATTAATGCTGATGATTGCTGTATATTAAAGTGGACCTTTCCCCCTGTATTTTTCCAAAAAGCACATCAGCATTCAGCTCTGCATAATGATATGAAATCATCTTACTTTCATTCGTTTAACAAACATTTTTTTTCTTTTACTTACAATTACTATTATTCCAGTTGCTGGTTTCTCGAGGCACTGGTGATGAAACCCTGCCCTTACAGATGCATCCTGAAAAGGCTACACCACGAGTCCTTAACCCTCAGATGATGTACTGTACACTGTCACATGTTCCAGGAGCAAACCCAGAGTTCCGGGAAGTAAAGAGAGATGGATCCATCTGTCCTTAATGAAAATGGGTACTGTGAGAAGTATGAGGAGGCAAAGAAAAATAATATGTGCAAAGAATAAAAAGCCTGCAACTTAGCTATAAGTATCTGTTTGTAAATTGCCTTTACTAAACATTTCTAAAGCTGCCCCATTGTTGTAATTGTTAGGATAAGGGTGAAGATCCTCTTTGAGGTTCTTTTCACATAGTCATTCTTCTTTTTATTGCTTTATTAAATATGGCCATATGTGGTCTTATAAAATCGGCTTCAGCTATGCTTTTCCCTACTCTGCTACAATACAACCTGTTATGAGTAATGCCTTTGTTTAGGTATCACTATAAGCCCTGTGTCTGCCATGGGCCTAGATGAACAATAAAGCATATGCTGCTGGTTTATGCAACTGTTCCGTACGCTTCATGTTCCTTCTTTTTCCTGGTTGCTGCTTTTTACTTAAGAGACAGCTATGAATCATTGCATGGTATGACTGATCTGTAGCAGATGGCTTTCAGGAGACTTGGTTTTTTTGTGGTAGCAGACAGCATGTCATCCATTATTAAGCAAGTTCTGTCCTGATCACCAGCTCAGCTCCCTGTGTAGAATAACACTGCAGAATATGCATTGATTATAGGTTAAAGCTATTGGCTATGCCTGTCTACTCATAAATATCAAATATCTATCCGTTATGTGAGTTTATTGCTGTTCTAGTCAATGATTTTAGGTTCCTTCTATGGGATTTGCTCACATGTTAAATATTCATATGTGGAATCCCTCTGGGTCTGTCACTTGGATTTATGCTCAGAGGGGTTAGTATACTAAAGGAATCAAATGTTCACTTGGCCATATGACATTTTGTTCAGTTATTTAATCAGGTACAAAAGAAATTCTTTTTTTTTAATGTCCAACATATGATTGTACGTATATTCGAAGTGAAAATAGATTAATAGGCTTATATGAACCTGCTACACCTTTGGTAAATCAAGTCTTAAGGTCAGATCCTTCAACCCCCATGTCAGGAGGTTTACATGTACTACATCTGCTCATTTTACATTTATTTAATTGCCCTTTTACCTATATGTGTTTAATACTAACATACTCTATGCTCTGATCAAAGGTCAAGGATTTGTTTATGTGGAGTCTTTTACAAGAATCGCTTTATCTGAAACCTCATTAGTAGAAACCTTTTATCCAAAAGGACACCTAAGTATTCTAGATAGGTATGAAGGACACAAAGTGCCGCAGCTCCATATTCATTTGTACTCTACTAAAAGTATTGTTTAAAGGACAAGTATGGCCAACACTTTTTTTTGGCCATACTTCTCTTCTGGGTCACAGGAGTGCACTTACTTGTTCTCTCCTGTGACCCAGAATCAACCAACAGTGGGTTAAAGCCTTCTGTCAGCTAACATCACAGAATCACTCCAGGCTCTGAAAGGTTTCTGACCATAATGTTGTGATCCACACAGATGCCTGGCTCAGTCTCCCAGCACACTGCTGAGAGCCTAAGCCTGACACTCACACCTATTGCTTAGTTACTGACATTAACCACTATCTGCTTAGAGCGTGTAGTCAGGTAGAGTTTTATGCTTCCTCAGCCAGGAGGAAAACAGTTAACCTATTTCCTACAATTTTTGCTGAGCTCTGCCTTTTTTACTGTGCTGCAAATAAAAGGGAGGAGGGCTCTGCCCAGACACACAGAGTTTGCATGGGAAGGAAAGACACAGACAAGACCCAGCATGTAATGTCCAGACACTACAAAGAGCTACTGCAGCTGCCAGAGAGAGAAATGTGTGGATATTGCTTATTGCCATTACTGGAGTCTGGATCGCCAGTGCCATGCCATGTTAGGAGTTCTTGCTATTAAGGGAGATTGCTGGGACTTGCAGTCCTCCCTGTAGATACCATCCATGGACCCTGCAAGAATGGACTCTTTCCTATGCAGGTATGCTGGGGCAGCCACAAGCATGAAGTTAGAGACTAGTAATGTTAGGAAAAGGCTGTAATTTATGTTGAACTGTTGTGTTAACTTTTTGTTCATTAACCACTTAAGGACTGGAAGGATTTGCCACATTAGGATCAGAGCACTTTTTTCAATTTGGCACTGCACTGCTTTAACTAGTAATTGCACGGTCATGCAATGCTTTACCCAAACCAAATTTGCGTCCTTTTTTTTCCACAAATGGAGCTTTCTTTTGGTGGTATTTTTTCACCTCTGCGCTTTTTATTTTTTGTGATATAAGCGAAAAAAGAGCGAAAACTTTGAAAAAAAAATTATATTTTCTACTTTTTGTTATTAGAAAAATACAATAAACTAAATTTTAGTCATACATTTTTGCCAAAATGCATTCAGCCACATGTCTCGGGTAAAAAAAAAGTCAGTTAGCATATATTTATTGGTTTGCGCAAAAGTTATAGCGCTGAGAGGCATGTTGAGTCCATGGAATATTTTATATTTTTGTCACAAGTGATTGAAAAATGACAAAGAAAAATAAAATTACACAAAGTTTCACTGAAATGATATATTGCTCACACATGCCATGGGTATATGTGGAATTACACCCCAAAATAAATTCTACTGCTTCTCCTAAGTACGAGGATACCACATATGTGAGACTTATTGGGAGCCTATCGGCGTACGGGACCCCAAAAACGAATCACCGCTTTCAGGATTTCCAAGGGCGAAAATGTATGCCTTTACCCCACACTACCTATCACAGTTGAGGAGGCCATGGAATGCCCAGATAGCACAAACCCCCCAAATGACCCCATTTTGGAAAGTAGATACTCCAAGCTATGTGCTGAGAGGCACGTTGAGTATTTTGCAGGTCTCGCTTTTTGTCATAAAGTTTTGAAATTTGAAAAAAGAAAAAAAATAAATTTTCCGTTTATTTCTTCATTTTCCAAAACAAATGAGAGCTGCAAAATATGCACCATGCCTCTTAACAAATACCTTGGGGTGTCTACTTTCCAAAATGGGGTAATTTGGGGGGCTTTTGTGCTATCTTGACATTTCAGGGCCTCCAAAACCGTGATAGGTACTGAGGAGTGAAATCACTATTTTATGCCCTTAGAAATCCTGAAGGCATTGATTGGTTTTCGGGTCCTGTACGCAGCTAGGCTCCCAAAAAGTCTCACATATGTGGTATCCCTGTACTCAGGAGAAGCAGCAGAATGTATTTTGGGGTGTAATTCCACATATACCCATAGCATGTTTGAGCAATATAAAATTTAGTGACAACTTTGTGAAAAAAAATATGCCATTTCCCCGAAACTTGTGGCAAAATATAAAATATTCCATGGACTCAACATGCCTCTATTTAAATGTATAGCCTGTGGCCCTGTCGCAGAGCTTATACATTTTGACCCCGTATCTAGCACGCTTGCTGGGGAGGTACTGTTTGAAAGCAAGATGGCCAGAAAATGTAATCAGGGACTCGTCTACGCAGACAACCTGGTCGGGAATAAACAGTGCTGTGAATTGGGTGTTGAAGTGGTTTATAAGGGGCCGATCATATCCAGGGTCACCCCATGGACGACAGAGTTCATTATCGCTGAAGTACATAAACAGCAGGATCTGCTCGTATCGTGTCCTGGCCATGCAAGCAGAAAACAAGGGCATGTGATGAATTAGGTCAGTGGGCCAATATGACCGCAACTCAGGTTTTTTATGTATGCCCATGAGTAGGGTAAGGCCCAGAAAGATCTTAAATTCTGGAACCGTAATTGATTTCCAGTCTCTGGCAAGTTTCAAATGGAGATTAGCGGCGATATATTGACCAGCATATAAATTACTTTGGTCCATGGTAGATCTATTGAGATGTTCGGTGAAAAACAGTGAATAAAAATCAATAACCCTAAAGTCAACTGTTTCTACCTGAATTTCGGGTTGGCCAGTGAATGGGGGAAGTAGGGCACTGCATCAGTGGTGGGTTGCCAACCAGTGTTTGCAAACTATGGGGGTTTCTGTGTTTGTCTTTGTCTTTGTGGCTGTGGGACGCTACTTATGCTAGCCACACCAGCTTGAACTGCACTTATGGGACTCGCCACATCACCAAGTGTTACTGCAGTGCTGGTTTGTCTATGACCAGGATGTACTAGGCCGCTGGTGCTTGCCAGTTCACCAGAAGGAGTAGCGGCGCTAGTATTGACTCTCTGCTCCATACGAGAGCCCTGCAGTTCTTGCACCTCAGCGACAGCAGGACGGGATCTGGTAAGCCTGACCTTAGCAGGGACCACTCCATCATCAGAGATATCTGACAGGGTTCTGCTGCTGTCTACGGGTTCATATGCTGAACCTGAATCTGACAGTGAGGCTTCCCCATCGCTCTCGTCTGTCATGCTCAGCGTCGTGTAGGCCTCTTCACTAGTGTACCTCGGATTGGACATGTTGGGCTCTAAATTTATAGGTACACTGGTGTGACTCACAGGCAAAAAAGCGCACCTGGTTGTCAGAACCTGTTTCAAGTCGCTACCAAAATCACTATCGGATTTTGCAGGGATCAGGCGTGATGTCTGCGAACGCTGCAGATATGTGTGTCGTGTTTGGTAAGTACCACAATCTATTGATCCTGCACTTGGGTGGGCTGGGCTGGACGGAGGGGCTAAACGCAGGTGCTAGCAGGTATCTGAGCTGATCCTGCTAACGCCACATTTTTTAGAACACTAATCTAGTGGAGACGCTAATCTAGGTCTGATCAGATCACAGATATTGATCTATTCAGATAAAATATACTACTAACTGACCTATCTAAGTGTATGTATGCGTGTCAGAGTACCTGTACTAATCTGACCCTGCCTGGGATGGACACTGACCCTAAAGCACGCTAAAACATAACTGAGGTCCCCGCCGGGCGATCAGGGGTTAAAACCTATAAAAGGTATATATATATATATATATATATATATATATACGGCGGGTAATCTGATGGGAACAAAAATCTAACTATCTAGCTAGCGTCACCCATGACACTTATACAGTGATCACAGGTGACAAGGGGCAGTCAAGGGTTAAAAACTTTATTGGGGGGTAAGGGGGGTATTTACACCTACCTAGGCCTAATACTACCTACCCTAACATTGATTAGTGTCAAAAGTGACACAAGTACAGCGATCAGTGAACGATCTGATCGCAACACTCAGTGACACAGTGACGGGAGTGACAGGAGAGAAGGTGTTAACTGCATTGCAGGGGGTTCTTCCAAAAAAGTGGGGTTCTTTAAATAAGTGGGCACTTCCGCTCTTGCAACCATCCATCCATCCATGCATCTGAACGCTGCTTCTCTCTCTTCACATGTATGTCTGTATTGCTGATCGCTCCACTTTAAAACTGAACAATTGCTATCTGCCTATGCCTTTTAACATTGGTATGTCTGTATTGCTGATCGCTCCACTTGAAAACTGAACAATTGCTATCTGCCTATGCCTTTTAACATTGGTATGTCTGTATTGCTGATCGCTCCACTTGAAAACGGAACAATTGCTATCTGCCTATGCCTTTTAACATTGGTATGTCTGTATTGCTGATCGCTCCACTTGAAAACTGAACAATTGCTATCTGCCTATGCCTTTTAACATTGGTATATATCTGTTTATACTAGCTTCATCTTCCTTAAACTGAACACTGAATGACTGCTTAAATGTCTTTGGTGAACTGCTTTTGTCACTGCTGTTTAAACTACATCTATAGCCATGTTCATAACATTGTGATGTTTATTTAGCCTATAGCCTTACCTAAATTTATGGTTCTCTTATCTTTACAATCTTGGCCTGTGTTGCATTTTGATTGCAGTTTTAGAAGTTTAATGGGATAGCTATGTGCCTTATATCATCTCCTAATTGATTTATTGTTTACCTCCACCCCCACCCACCACAGTATAAAACCAAGCCTTGCTTACGGGGGATTAGCATTGCAGGGGGTTCTTCCAAAAAAGTGGGGTTCTTTAAATAAGTGGGCACTTCCGCTCTTGCACTTCAGCGATTTGCACAAAGCGCATACTAACAAGAAACTATTTTAACTCCAGACTACAGGTAACCTCATTTTCAAAACAAAACACTTTCCTCTCTAGAACATGCATACCTTTCCTCTCCTATTCACAATAGCAGCCTCTCTCCAGAAACTATCTTTTCTTCACCCCTCTTCCCCTCCCCACAATCTGTACATACTGCCCTCACTTTTCCCCTCTCCCTATTACTGCACTCATCACCTCTTTCTAACTCTATGCCCACATGATAACAAAACCAGGATGCTCAAGCATGTCCCCTCATATAAATCATATTCCCATATTACTTCCCTTTCTCTTCTGCTTCTCCTAGCCTCTGGAGATATTTCCCCAAACCCTGGACCGCTCTCATTTAACCACACACATCACCACCACCCCACACAATTTAATCTCCATCCCCCTTCTTCCCAAAACCACCCTCCCCTTGCGCTGTGCCCTCTGGAACGCCCGCTCTGTCGGCAACAAGCTCACTGCCGTTCACGACCTATTTCTCAATAATTCCTTTCATCTACTTGCTATCACCGAAATCTGGCTCCACTAATGCGATTCTCCTTCTCCTGCTTCCCTCTCCCATGGTGGCCTTCTCTGGACTCACTCCCCTAGGCCTAATGGACGCAAGGAAGGTGGAGTGGGATTCCTCTTATCCCCACAGAGCACCTTTCAGGTTCTTCACTCTAGGGTGAGGTGGAAGGAACGCAGGTAATCCGGATCCCCTCACTCAGGTCTCTTCCGGTGGTACCCTCTCCCTTCGTCCTCTTCCTCTTAGCGTAATCACCTCGGTCTAAAGCCACTATCGTTCATCTACTTTCCTTAATAACTCTTTATCCAGCACTTGCCGTCACTCGAACAACGGCTGTCTCGCCCGCAAGGTCTCCCGTGTCGCGTTCCCCTCCCACCAAAACCCTTCTTCCCCCTACCTCTAATTTAACACACCCCACCACCACTACACACACCAATTT
>BLSH010443693.1:1956903-1971315 GCA_018402905.1 Glandirana rugosa | reverse complement strand
TTTTTTTTTTTAAAATGGACCATAAAGAAAGGCATGCAAGAGTAATCATTTGCCAATCACTGTAAAGTCCCCTTGTGTTTTTGGACAGAAAGAATCCAAATTGTATTGTATTGTGCCAGCTGAGACTATATTTATGTAAAGGGGGCATAGAGCCTTTCTATGATGCATAGGGGCTCGCTGAAAGTTATCATCAAAGGAAAGTGAGTGAAGCACGGGGATGACCTTGAATGTGCCTTCAATCCTTCTGAGCGGGAGGCAAATCAGCTGCATTATGCCAAATCAGAGATCCTGTAATTATAAGGCTAATAGCTATTTCATAGCTAATAGAGCCAAACATCCTTGGCTCCATACAAATCCATTACAGGATAAGTCTGCAAAGATAGTGCTCTTTTATGTGTGTGTATGTGGGTACAATATATATATATATATATATGTATATATATATATATATATATATATATATATATATATATATATATATATTATAAACAGGTATATATATTAGCCAGTGTTGCTCTTCATTTTGTTTTAGATGTACTAAAAGTCTTCAGACGTCTAAATGTTTTTGTCTATGCCTAATTCTTTATTCTTTCTAAATGCGGACAATCCACTTCCCCCAGACTGTTTAAAATATTCATTGTTTACATGACATGCTATTAAGAATTAAAAGTGATTGTTGACCACAAATTAATGTATAATTTATTGCGTCTTGAAACACTGGATAAATTTGACTGCTGATAATGTATTTTTTTCCTGCTGAGTCAGGCTCTAGAAAAATAATTCTGCTTAATTTTATCAAAGTTTTTTTTTTCTCTGCTTCAATCATTTTTATTTTTATTTTATTATTTGAAAAACAAGGACAAATATGTTTTGTTTTTTGCATAATCAAGCACAATTCAAAATAATGAAAAGGAAGAAAATTGTTTTCAATCTTGTTAAATCCACAGCTTTTATTAAAATAATACCAGGTGGTCCTGTGATGAGTGTCCTTGTTGTGGGCATGCCCTTTAAAGGAAAAGTCCACCTTTTGTAACATGTTACATGTCACACCCATATTTCCCCCCAGCTCAGAATTAAAAAAAAAAAAACGCAGCCGCGCATGTCATTCATTCACAGTGTTTTGTGAATGTGAAGACTACAAGTACTGCCAGCCTTTGCAGCTGTCGACTCTTGTAGTTCTCAATGAACTACCAGGGTGTGGGTGTGCACTCTAGGTTGTTCATTAAGCTTCCTGTCATTCACTAACTGTCTGCCATTATCAGAGGTACCGTCAGGCAGCTACACAGAGAGCCTGCAGGACCATGGCATTACTCCCATGATTTGCTGATCATGGGTGCTATGCTTTACAGGTTTCTAACAAAAAATAATTATTATTTGCAAAAAAATGTGTGTTTATTATTTTTTTTGCAAAGGTGAACTTATACTGTAATGGGGTGGCTACTGTCTTCCAATTGTGCTTCTGCATTGTCACCCTGTCACATGCTCTCTAGTAAGGACTACAAGCAGCTGTTCCCACACACATTGCACATGCATGATTCAGGGCTGTCCATGTCAGTTAACCAATGCACAGAGATGATGTACAGCCATCTCTGGAGTGCATGCATGTAGTCAGGTCGTGGCTACAAAGAGGCTGGTGGATATTAGCAGTACAGATATGCAACAAAGGATGAAAAAAGGAGTATTTAAAGAGGTTGTAAAGGCAGAAGGTTTTGGCTCCCGCTGCTGTTAATCAAAGTCAGTTAGCCAATAAGGAGAGGAGGGTGGGGCCAAACCATGGCTCTGTGTCTAAATGGACACACAGAGCTGAAGCTCAGGTGCCCCCATAGCAAGCTGCTTGCTGTGTGGGCACTCAAAAAGCAGGGAGGAGCCAAGAGAGTTGGTGAGGGACAAGAATAGAGGAGGATCCAGACTGCTCTGTGCAACACCACTACACAGGGCAGGTAAGTATAACATGTTTGTTATTTTTAAAGAAAAAAAAAAGCGAGACTTTAGTATCACTTTAATGTATACGATGCAATTGCAAATAATGCAATTGAGTATCATTGTTTATAATATGCAGATTTTTAAAGTGGTTGTAAAGCCTAAACATTGTTTACCTTAATGCATTCCTTGCACTGAGGTAAACAATGTTTAGGTGTCCGCATCTCCCCTCACCCCCCCTTTACTTACCTGAGCCCTCATTTGATCCAGTGCCGTGCACGTCTGCAGTTATTCTTTCTCCTCACTTCTGAGTCTCGCTGACTTTGCTGCGGCACCAGAAGGAGAGGGGGGGCAGGGCCTAGTCCCGCTGTTTGTGTCAATGGACGCAGTAGCGGGGCTTGGGTGTGAACATGCACGAGTGCCCCCATGGGAAGTGGCTTCCCATGGGGGTACTGG
This sequence comes from Glandirana rugosa, assembly GCA_018402905.1. Taxonomy (NCBI): domain Eukaryota; kingdom Metazoa; phylum Chordata; class Amphibia; order Anura; family Ranidae; genus Glandirana; species Glandirana rugosa. The sequence goes on along the minus strand of BLSH010443693.1, from coordinate 1,968,939 downwards.
ACAGAGGGAAGGGGCCAGGAGCGACAGTGGGGGACCCAAATAGAGGAGGTTTGTGGCCCTTTTGTGCAATTCCATTGCACAGAGCAGGTAAGTATAACATGTTTGTTATTTATTTAATTTTTTTTAATCTAACTTCACAATCACTTTACCTGCCATCTATTCAGGGTTTAGATCTACTTTAACCACTTCAGCCCCGGAAGGATTTCCTGCTTTAGGACCGGAGCCCTTTTTGCGATTCGGCACTGCGTCGCTTTAACTGACAATTGCGCGGTCGTGCGACGTTGTACCCAAACGAAATTTGCGTCCTTTTTTTCCCACAAACAGAGCTTTCTTTTGGTGGTATTTGATCCCCTCTGCGTCATTTCTGATCGCCGCTATAAACAAAAGAAGAGCGACAATTTAGCAAAAAAACCCAAATTTCTTACTTTTTGCTAGAATACAAATCCAAAAAAAAAAATATAAAAAAACATTTTTTTTCATCGGTTTTGGCCAATTTATATTCTTCCTCATATTTGCGATAAAAAAATCGCAATCGGCGTTTATTGATTGGTTTGCGCAAAAGTGGTCGCATTTACAGATGATGAGAATTCATTTTTGGGTTTTTTTTTTTTACTAGTAATGGCGGCGATCTGCGATTTTTTGCGGTACTGCGATATTTCAGCGGACATGTCGGACTATTTTGACACTTTTTTGGGACCATTGGCATTTATACAGCGATCAGTGCTATAAAAATGCACTGATTACTGTGTAAATGCCATTGGCAGTGAAGGGGTTAACCTGCAGGGGGCGCTCTAAGGGTTAAGTATGTTCCCTGGGCGTGTTCTAACTGTATGGGGGCTTGCCTAGCTGGGGAAGGGAAGTGGTCACAGCCTTCACATACAGGAAGGCTGTGATCACAGCCCTTCCCCCGCACACAGAGCGGAGGTCCGTGTTTACATACACGGACCTCTGCTCACTCGCTCCGGGGGGGCCATCGCGGGTAGCCGGCGGCAATCGAAGCCACCGCACCCGCTCCCTGGCCCTCCCCGAACACAGTGAGCGTGCGCGCCTCCGGCGGCGCGCGCGCTCACTATGCTCGTGAGCGCGGCCGCCGTCATATGACGGCGATTTGCGCTCATGAGCCACCTTGCCGCCGTCAAATGCCGATCGGCGGTCGGCAAGGGGTTAAAGTGGAGTTCCACCCAAAACTGGAACTTCCTCTTTAAGGCCTCCTACCCGACTCCTGTTTGTGAAACTGAGCTTTTGGGGAGGAGGGGGGGCAGGTACTCAATTTTGACAGGTACCTGCTCCCACTTCTGTTCCGGTCACCTAGGTGAACAGAAGTGGAAGCTCTCCCTCCCAAAGACTTCTGGGACATATGACAGGTCTTAGAAGACTTCGGGACCAGTCACAGAGCCTAGCACCACTCACGCATGCACAGTGGGCACCCGGCTGTGAAGCCTCAAGCTGTCACAGCCATGTGTCCATAGTAGAGATGCCGGCGCCGCTGAGGGAGGACAAGGGGAGAACACAGCGTGGGTAAGTGCTCCACTGGATCATGGGACAGGCGATTGGCTGTTTATTAAAAGTCAGCAGCTACACTTTTAGTAGCTGCTGGCTTTTAATAATCAAAAAAATGACTGGAACTCTGATTTAACTAAAGTTTTGTTTTGGAAAAGAAAAACAATTACCTCTAGGTAAACTACATACAAAGAAATTACCATTTGTTTCATTATATCCTGTATGTGATTGGAAGCTCATTCTTCATTACCATCTGCTGCAATGGCACTGACATAATAAGAAAAGATGCAGCATCTGAATCCCTTTAGAAGTAGACAAATATCTCACAGAAAGCGCCATCACCTTTACCTTTGTTATATCAAAAATGATACCCCTGTTGCCTGAAATGTGACCTGTATCTTAGTGCAGATCACTAGAAAAAGCAGTGAACCAATCACACAAGCAGGAAATGAGATTTCTGGAGGTATTCCATACAGCAAAAGGGTACATACACCCTCGGTGACCATTTAGATCATTACAATAGGCAGCCCAAAATTCAACAGAAGGAGCACACATGGCAGGATTACAACTAGGGGTGCCACCTCATCCCTTTAAACAATATTAATTACACAGGTTCTGTGGCTGATTAAGGTGGTAATTAAACTCACTTAGTGCCTTATCTGCATTAAATTAGCCTCAGAACCTGTGTAATTCATATGTGTTCAGGTTTAAAGGAATGAGATGGTAACCCAAATTACAACACTGCTGCTAATTGCTAGTCAGGAGCTTAGATTTGTCAGCCTCCAATAGGAATTGCTGTTACTGGCAGGATCCCCAACATACACTGTAATACAGCTCTGTAGTCAATATTATATCACTATTTCTTATATGCAAGCAGTGTACCTGAATTTGACCTGCCTCTTGCAGTCCTTTCTGAGACTGGGAGAGGAAGAAGCAGTACAAGGATCCAATCAGTTCATGTTCTGACAAGAAGCATGCTGATAGGAAGAGAAAGCAGGGTGACAAAGAGACTAACTCATCAGGGTGCTGCTTCTGCTATTACTGCCCAGTCACAGAGTGGGGCAGATCCATGATGACATGAGCTCAGAGGAACTGGGTTGAAAGATGCATTGAGAAAATCTAGAGGCAGAAAAAAGTACGGTAGGAAATCTCTGGATTGAATCTGAACATTGCAGCAAATGGTTTTGATATTTTATCTTTGGCTATTTGTTTTTTTGATGATAATGTGACCAATTTATAGAGGTCACATCATATGCAATGACAGAAACAATAAAAACGGCAGTTTCCTAGAGAAAGGTGAACATAGTACAGGTGCAAGAACCAAAGAAAGCACAACATGCTAGCTAGGAGGATTTCACAGTCAGACCTCCTTTAGTTTAATTTTACCGTGAGAGATATGAAACAGGATAAAGCTAACAAAAGGAGAGTGATATATTGTATCCTTAACATATAGTGGAAATGAAGTCACTGCAGTGATGTTAGATGAAGGTACTCAGAGTACGGCTCAATGGTGATAGGTTGTCAAAGTAGTCTGCAAGAAAATGGCAGATGGGACACGAGCATATAGGAGAATGAAAGTTGAGAGAGAAAAAAAGGGGGGGAGGGGGGAAAGGAAAGGTAAGGGGGGGGGGTGCGGGGGGAGGGTAGGGAGGATAAAAGAAAAACACCCGAGGGCAGAACAAGATCCTATTGCCCTTTAGCCTCAATCATCTTGACTGTGCTATACTTCCCTAATGTCAGGGCCTGGATTTGAAGCCTGACCCTCTGCTGCGTCTTGCTGAACGACCTGGAATGCTGGAGATCCCTGGACAATTCCTTGAATGGTCTTGCCTTGAACCTTGTTTGTCTTGAACCTCGAACCCTTTGCTCCTCCCATGAACGTCCTGATTTATAAGCTATGTCTTTACATTTTATGTTTGCCAGATTATTGTGCTCTCTCCATCCAGTATCTCACTTTTGTCTTTCCTGCTGTCGCCCATATCTTTACTACCACTCGTTACTGACACTTGGCTTGTTGCTTGACTACGATTCAGCTTGATCCCAACCTGCAACTACTTGTTACCGTTTGATCTTTACCTGCTATATAAACTATTTTATGTAAATAACAAATCAAAATCAAACACATTTTTTCATTCTGCACATGTCTACTAAGGATCAGACTGACTCGGGCAATTAGCATTTTCAGAAAGAGGTCAGTGCATGCAGCCTGCATATTTTTAATCACATGTTAGCCTATGCTGACAAAAGTATAAAGGCTGCCATTGCTGACTTGGGTTTAAAGATTCAGGTGCTGGAACTGTAATCCTATAATAAGGCTTACCTATAGGTAGTGTAAATATCTCCTAAACGTGCACCGTTTAAGAGATATTTACATTACATGCAGCCAGTGACGTCACTGGCACATGCCCTCTGAATGAACGGCCACCCATGCTGTTCCTTCCAAGCCCTGTGCCGTGAACGGTGGCTCCCACGTGACGTCATCACAGCTCCAGCCAGTCTCAGAACCGGAGCCTGCAAACTCAGAAACAAGACAGGTGAAGATGGAAGTGGTTGCAGCACTGACATTGTGGTGGTGGAACAGCTTTGTTTTAAGGTAAGTTTCACATAATGTGCTAGTATGAGATGCATACTAGCACATTATGACTTTACCTTGCAGGAAGAAAAAAAAGGCCAGCTGTATACAACCGCTTTAAGAATAGGAGATTAAGGGGGATATGATAAACATGTATAAATACATAAGTGGTCCATATAGTAATCTTGGTGTTGAGTTATTCACTTTAAGGTCATCACAGAGGACAAGGGGGCACTCTTTACATCTGGACGAAAAGAGATTTAATCTCCAAATACGGAAAGATTTCTTCACAGTAAGAGCTGTGAAAATGTTGAATAGACTCCCTCCAGAGGTGATTCTGGCCAGCACAGTAGATTGGTTTAAAAAAGGCCTGGATTCTTTCCTTAATATACATAATATAACCAGATACTAACATTTATATGTAAAGTTGATCCAGGGAAAATCTGATTGCCTCTCGGGGGATCAGAAAGTAATTTTTTCTTCTGCTGGAGCAGTATTTTCTTAATTCCAGAGTGTATGAGGCCTTAAACAGCAGCTGATAATTTGCTAAATTATTTTGCAACAAGAAAAGCATTTGAACAGTTTCTCTCAGTTTATCTGAGATCAGTAATAGTTTTTTTCTGCTATGTCCTTTGCGCCCATAGAAAAGAAAATGCATTAAATCTCAGAAATTAGCTGCTTATGGCAAGGCAACATCACCTAATTCAGTATGTGCCTGACCATGTACAGTTCCCTAATGCGTTTTAAGGCTGCTGTTGTGGAGACTTTCTTACCAGCTATAGAATGCTGAGAAATACACGCACTTGGGTCTGCTTCAACCAATCAGCTGATCAGTGGGGGTCCAAGAGAGCGGACGCTGTTCCGTCATATATTATTGGCCCCATAAATGCACTTTTGCTCATTTTCACTGAAAGTGAAACACCCCTTTAAATCCTGATAATAACATGTGAAACCTGTTCTATTGAAAACATTTTCTTTGGTCATGAACAGTGGGATATTATTCATTGCGAGCCATTATTCTCTCCCATGTAAAAGCTATCAATGCTGATTTACTTCTATACTAACTGTCGTCTGTCACAGTCTCTCTCTGGTTCTAACAGTCAGGGGGTGGAAATGTATTTGGTAAACTGTCCTTCACACACGAACTGAATTTATCCTATGTCTGGGGAAAGGCTGGGCTTGTAAATCTGCCAAGGTGATTAAAATATCACATCCAAACAAGTGCGATTGTGGCCAACTTGCTGCACGGCTACTACTTTGTCCTTACAGTGACCTTGGAAAAATTCCAGGGCGATGGCATTTATAAGATGGCGAAGATGGATGAATGGCTAGATAAGGTTTCATTCAGCTCTTAAGCTCACATATCATCTTGCAATAAAGGAAAAACTTACAGCATGAAAATTGGTTTTGTAGCTGAACAAATTGAATTTCACCCCTATACTCCAACACGGTATGCTTCCTTAACAGCCTTGAAATGAGTTATCTTCTTAAGAAATGTAATAACTTGATTTTTTACACCTCCCACTCCACTGGCAAATTAAGGAATTTTATTTTCCTTGTAATGTTACAAACGTATGGAAAATCACTATTATGGTAAGAGAAACATGTGTATGTATTTTGCCCAGGAATGTCCTGTTTTCTTCCATTTTTTCCCATAATGGTTTGGAAGGAAAAGTACAGATTTCATATGATGTATTTTTCTATGCGAGAAGGGGAGAATTTATTATCCACTGTCCTTGGCTATAGTTACTTTTGCCCAGTTTTCTGTTGAATGAATGTTAAATATGTTAACCAGTGGACAGATCCATAGTGGCAATTTGTCAATCCTAGCTGTAGCTAAGGCTCATGGAACTGCTTAAGGAAGCTCAAAGATATGAAAAAGAAAAGTATGACCATACTTTTTGGCCATACTTATCTTTTGGGTCACAGGAGTGCATTTACATTTGCTCTCCTGTGACACAGAGTCAGCTTATAGTGGGCTAACACCTGCTGTTAGGTGACGTCACTCCAGGCTGCTCTAGGCTCTGGTAGTATCTCGACCATATTGTCAGAATCTACCCAGATGCCTGATTGGCAGCTGGCTCTGGATCTCCACACTAAGTGAGAACTGGTGGAGTAGAGCAGAAAGCTGTGACTGACAGTCACAGCTCTCCACTCTCCACTCACAGTGGTCATGTGATCACTTTTTCAGCTTAGAACGGATGTGGGACAGCTGCAGCATCATGCGTGTATAGATGTTTGTTTTTTTAAACACCCAAACTTCTGCTTTAAAGCCAAACTCCAAACAAATATGAAGAAGAAGCTATGTTTTTCAATAATAGATGATTAAATGTACTTGAATTTGACCTGATATCAGCCTCTTGCACAACAGAGCTTAGTCTGGGAGAGAGAGAAACAGCACAACAAGGCAACAAGTTATGCTACAGTGGTCAAGTGTGAAACATACATTCAAGTATTAGGTGATAAAAAGATACTTATGAAATTGCTTTGCTTTATGCATACATAATGATGAAAAAAAATGCTGAAATGTAAAGGAAGGCTCTTGCTTTGTTGAAACCAAAACTGCTCTACATCAGCTATGGACATTGCAAGGTTTTTAATAAACTTGTTTTTTTTTTGCAATTACTTACCTCTTTCTTTTATGAATACACCACTAAAGGATGGGTGATCAGTCTTAGAAGAATAAACTATTAGTGTAGTAAACATTAGGTTGGTGGAGGGGATGTGAACAAACTGAAAATTCACTTTCTATGGAAACTTCTGGGATAGGCATGTGGGTGGGGCCTACTTGCCCTGAACTTGGGGGTACCTTTCATGAGGAGTATGCTCATCAATGTCCGGGACCAGATGGAGACTGTGGTCATGTGAAAAGTCTAACATTAAGGCAGCTCCACAACTTAGAGGTGAGCCATCACACTGTATGCAGTAAAAGTGCAGAATTCTTCTGAAAGTATCATCCCGAGTCCTGCCCTCTCCACGAGTCTAGCGTACCTCTGTTACCTCATTCCCAGTAACAGAATAGGGACCTGCCATGCACCTAGTGTGGACATCATGCGTACACTTGATAATGCCTTCCTTCCTGTACCCGTGTGACCAGGCTATGGATCTCTGTAATGTGGATTCGCATTAACCAGAACATCGACTCCTTCACTACGAAAGAACCTGCAGTGCCACGTTACCAGATACCACGCCGAACGACTGGCTGCTTCTTATCTTTAACTAGTACCTGGTTACCTATAGCAACTATGCAAAGAAAAAGGTCCTATTTCTCCGCGCTTCAGGGAAAAGTCTTCTCTGCAGTGGTGAGGAAGGGGATGTCTAATTTATTCAACATTGGACAACTTGCCGGCCTGCTGCCACCTGATGGACTGGGGTCGTCCCAAACTGAAGAAACAAAAGGCACAAAAAGGGCGCACTGGCCTAGCGCATTATCCTTGATAATTGAGTTTATTTAAAAACATAAAAACATACTCACAAACAGCTTTGTGCAACGGGCAAAAACAATATTGGAATAGATTCCACCGTCAACCGTCTCCGACTGGTGGCCTGGATGCAATGGCTGACGCGTTTCAAGGCCGTAGCCTCTTCATCAGAGCTCTTCATGAGGCTCTGATGAAGAGGCTACGGCCTTGAAACGCGTCAGCCATTCCATCCAGGCCACCAGTTGGAGACGGTTGACGGTGGAATCTATTCCAATATTGTTTTTGCCCGTTGCACAAAGCTGTTTGTGAGTATGTTTTTATGTTTTTAAATAAACACAATTATCAAGGATAATGCGCTAGGCCAGTGCGCCCTTTTTGTGCCTTTTGTACCTATAGCAACTACACTGGTTCTTTGCAGAGTAGACCTTCTGTAGCCGCTGAGCTTCATACACCACATGAGATTTGCAGACCCTGGTTCTTTTGATACACCAGAACCTACATGCATCCATTTTGAATAACTTCAGGCCAGGCTCATAACAATTGATGCAACTTTACTTAAAAGAGAAGTTTGGGTTTTTTTCTTTTTCGGATTTGTTCTTACCTAGCTGGATGCAGCATCGGTCCGATGCTGCATATTTCCCTCGGCGTCTGTACACTGAGAACCGAATCATCAAACACCACCGATGGCTCGGTTCTCACTGATCCCCAAGAGGAGAGCTGCTGGCTGTCAATCAGCAGCTCTCCTCTCTGCTCCTCCACACTCACTGGAGCGCTGAGCTGTGGAGGGGCAGGGATCTGCCGTCTCAGGCTCTCAGCGGCTCGCTGAGTGGCTGAGGCGGCTGTTGGTCCAGGCACCTGGCGGATCCCGACTCCTGGAGTCGTGATGAAGCGGTGCCTGTCCCAACTCCAGTGACGTCAGCAGAAAGTGGATTTTAATCCGCTCTCTGCTGAAAACCGGTCACAGGAGTACAAAACCGGTTGCATTCCTGTGATCCATAGGAGAAGTGTGGCCAAACAAGCCCAGGCCAGACTTCTCCTTTAAAAGTCTTTTAGCAATACATTTCAATGCAAACAAAATCCATATCCTGATCCTAACTACAACTGAATGGCTGCCCAGGCATACCTCTGTAAGGCAGTAGTCCATTCTGGTGTTTCCCATGTTTGGATGTTTTCCAGAGCCCCAGGGCTTCTTCCACATGACTCACAGCATGTCTTGCCCAATAGTTGAAGAGATTCCAGCTGGAGCGAGTCAAAAGCCAAAAGCCCTGAACCCAGCCTTGTCCCAACTTTATATTACCTGTGAGTAGGCTTGTTCCAAAAAGCCAGGAACTAAGACACAGGTTAACTCGTTCCCCCCTCAGCCTGGACCAGCCACTAACTAACTAATGCAGCTGTAGGCAACCTGCCTACAGCAGTCAGACAATTACAAGAGTAGAGGCAATGGGGCAATAAATCCATGTCGGCTGCAGCTTGAAAATCAAACATTAAATGACAATTATTATTTTATCTGAACTTGAGTTTTCTTAAAAATCACCAAACAGCTAAAAATATGTATATGTGAACTTTTGTATCTGTTAAAATATTTGCAATTCAGTTCAGCTATTTTTATAATTCATCTACCCTTGACAAACTGCATAGCCAGAAGGTGGCACCATGAAAATCCATGGAATTGTTGTCATGCATTCTTCAAATGGATGTATGAAGACTTTATCAATGCTCCTCATTGCATTATATCGATGTGATTATGTTCCAGATTTTCTATTGTCTGTAAATTCTGCCAGCTGTTTAAAAACACAGTAAAGTGCATCTGGTGTGACACATAACGATTTTTAATTATTAAATTCAACTATTCTGCATTTTGTATTTTTTTTCCTGGAACTCTGATTTAGGATTATTATACTTAGCAGCTATTCTTTCTAAATTTTCTAATTTTCTTTTTTCTCTGTTTAGCAGCAGTAGCAGTGTTATAAGTACATAGCACAAATCCCTGGGGTGGGATCCTATAACTCTGACAGTAACAAGCTGTATGTGTAGTTCAGCACTATCATGCACACTGAGACACCGTATGCAGCACAGGGAATTCTGTTAATACTTCTACTCAGCTTCTGTGCTAATGTTTCCATTAATCCTAATTGCTTCATTATTGGCAATCTCCAAAGCTGAGATTTTAGTACCTTGTTCACTCAGAAAACCTCCAACTGCCAATCTGAAGACATCCTTTGTTTTAAGTAAGGGGTCAAGTGCAGACAATGACCTACAGATCTGGTCTATAGGTGCATCTCACACACCAACAAGAATATGAAGAGCTCTTATAGCCCATAGCAGTTTTATTCCCCCATATTGTACTGGAGCAATGGAAATGAGTATCAAATAGGTTGCTGTGGGCAAAATGAACACTTCTTTCTGTAGACACATTAATGCAAAAGGCACTTGTCATTACTAAAACCTGTCAATATAGCCCCACAGCTACCGATCTGACTCAACCTTTCAGATTCCAGCTGTAATATTCTAGGAAGTTTGATTAACATTGATAGCTGTGGGGGGCAATGATAACAATTGTTATGATTGCTACATGCTGGCTAAAAGTGGTTGTAAACCTCTGAAATGAAAAATAAAAAACAGCATATTCCTCTAGTATGTACTAGCCTCAATCCAAAACAGCACGTGCGAGTTACTGTCTTCTCTCTGTTCCCTCTGCTACCTACATTAGTCACTTCTGACAGGTTATCCCAACACCTCAGAATCCCAACACCACAGCAGGTGCCTGACAGACTCATCTGTGCATGTGTCCCTCTGCTGTGCATGAGACTGTGTGTGTTCTTTCCCTTCACTCAGGTCTCAGATTACACTCAGCTCTCCTCTTGGTGCTGTGTGCAGCGCACTCAGCTCTCCCCTTGGTGCTGTGTGCAGTGCGTGATGTCTAAACCATGCCCCCTGCAGATTAACAGGTATAACTTATTTAGGAGTATTTATTTAATCTGTGTGTGTCACTTGAGGCTTCCCACTTCACTGGGTATATGTAAGGGTTTACAACCACTTTAATCAGTGGAATTCCGTAATGGTCAAGTCCGTTTTTGAACCATTTGTGAGCTGCAGGTGAACAGTAGGATTCTCCACCATGTGCATCCACCACAGCAAGAAAGTCTTAATATGGAATAGAGCCTGGGGCTCACTAACAAATCAATATATGGTGTGACTACCCTTTGGCTTCAAACCTGCATCAATTCTTACACTTGCACACGTTGTACATTTGCACACAGTCAGAGATTTTCTAAGATTATAGCCAGGTGTATGATTAACCAATTATACCAAACAGGTGTTAATGATCATCAATTGCATATGTAGGTTGAAGCACAATCATTAACTCTAACAGAAACAGCTGTGTAGAAGGTTTAAGTTGTGGAAGACAGTTTCATGTCACAGGTCATACACCATGGCAAGACTGTGCACAGCAACAAGACACACGGTAGTCATACTGCATCAACAAAGTCTCTCCCAGGCAAAGATGTCAAGGCAGACTGGGGTTTCAACATGTGCTGTAGCAGTACAAGGAAATAGGCCATAGACGGAGTGGTCGGCCAAGGGAACTTAACGCAGCAGATGAAAGACACATGATACTTACTTCCCTTAAAAATCAGAAGATATTCAGTATTGTCATCAGCACAGAACTTGTGGAAACCAGTGGGACCCAGGTACACCCATCTACTGTCCTGAGAAGTCTGTCCAGAAACGGTCTTCGTGGAAGAATTGTGGCCAAAAAGACATACCTCCGACTCCACTATGCACAAAAACATAGGAACTGGGGAGCAGAAAAATGGTAGTAGGTGATCTGGACTGATGTTTCAAAATTTGAAATATATGGCTGTAGCAGGAGGCAGTTTGTTCATAGAAACATAGAAACATAGAAAAGTGACGGAAGAAAAAGACTGAGTAGTCCATCGAGTCTGCCCCTTTTTATTTTTTTTTACATTAACCTTGTTGTCTGACTATGGATTTATGTTTATCCCAAGCATGTTTGAAGCCATTTACTGTTGACTGTCTCACAACCTCTGTTGGTAGTTTATTCCAATCATCAACCACCCTTTCAGTAAAATAATACTTTCTCGGATTAGTTTTGAACTTCCCCCCAGTTAGTTTGAGGTCATGTCCCTGTGTTCTTGATTTTGGTTTCATATTGAAAAGACTGCCCTCCTGAACCTTATTCACCCCCTTGAGGTGTGTCCCTGTACTGGAGTTTGATTGACCCCCCTTCAAGTTTTGATTAGGCTCTTTCATAATAAAATGACTTTCCCACCAACTACTAACCTTATTTGATGGTTGTCTCCAACACTCTGTCAGTTGTCATTTACCGAAGTTTGTACGAACCCTATTTGTATTTAGGTATCAGTCTGTTGTTCCAATTACATTTTTTTTTATTTTTCCCCGTCTGAGCTACCTGATGAGTCAGAAAAAGAAGGCAGTGAAAAGATACAAAGATACAAAGATACTTGTTTGACGGAGGACGATGTCGGTATATAAAGTTTAAAACTTTGTAGTCAGGTC
>BLSH010443693.1:1933118-1956652 GCA_018402905.1 Glandirana rugosa | reverse complement strand
AACCACACTCTGGGATCTATCCTTTAGCCAACTGCATATCCACTGAACCACCCAAGGGTTAAGTCCCAGCTTGTACAACTTTTGTATCAGATCGTTATGTGGAACTGTATCAAATGCCTTGCTGAAATCAAGATATGCTATGTCCACAGCACCACCCTGGTCCAAAACACTGGTAATATAGTCAAAGAATTCAATCAGGTTTGTCTGGCACAATCTGCCCTCAGTAAAGCCATGTTGCTTTGGGTCCAGCAAGCTGTGTATTTTTAGGTGATCAATGATCCTTCTTTTGAGAAGTGATTCCATTACCTTGACTACAATTGATGTTAAACTCACTGGCCTGTAATTGCCAGCTTCTACCTTGCTGCCCTTCTTGTGGATAGGTACAATATTAGCTATCCGCCAGTCATGGGGAACTTCTCCTGTTAGAAGAGATTTATTTAAAAGATTTGTTAATGGTCCAACAACTATATCGCAAAGTTCTCTTAGAACTCTGGGATGAATACCATCAGGGCCCATTGCTTTTATTAAGCTTTAACCGAGCCAGTTCCTCAGCTACCTCTGTCTCCAGAAATCCTCGAAATGAACCATCATTACTAGAACCAATATGATTCCCTAACTTGTTATCATTAGTGCAGAAACTCTCCTCAACAATTATATCTCTGTCCCCATTTCTCAGTTTAAATGCATGCCCAAAAAGTTGCTAAATTCCATACCAAGAAGCTCAGTGCCCTTGTGTGAGGGCTGAAGGGCCGAAGGGCTGGTGAGCGGTACAATAATGAGTGTCTGCAGGCAACAATGAAACATGGTGGAGGTTCCTGCAAGTTTGGGGCTGCAAATTCAGTGGGAGATTTGGTCAGGATCAATGGTGTCCTCAATGCTGATAAATACAGGCAGGTACTTATCCCTCATGCCATACCATCAGGGAGGCATGAGACTGGCCCCAAATTTATTCTGCAGCAGGACAATGACCCCAAACGTGCAACCAATGTCATTAATAACTATCTTCAGTGTAGCCCACAGACAGAATTGTTCACACAACATTTTCATACTCAGTAAACAGGCCGTGCAGCTCTTTTTTTTGTTTTGTTTTTTATTTTAGGCATTGAACTTGGATGGGGTAGAGGTGAGCTTGGAATACTCCAAAGAACTATAGTACAAATGATGAGGACTCTAAGCTGAACCAGACTTCAGGGTGAAAACACCCCCTTTGAAGCTGTAGTATTGATTGGCACACAAACAGGAATCTCAGTAGAGATGCAGTCCTGAAGGCGATTGTTGTAACACTGAGCAGCACACAAACAGGATTCTCAGTAGAGAGGCAATTCTGAGTGCAGAAGTTAGCAACAAAGATTTCCCAGAGGGGTTTAGGGAAGTCTCTAGATCCCAAGAGTCTGGTACTCACTGTTTCTGATTTCCAGGCAGCCATATGCAGGGTCAGCAAATTTCAGTTTTCCAGCAGCCTGTGTCCTGGACCTATAGCAGACTTTCTAGGATACTCCTGGAAGGATAGGGCAGAGGTTCCCCAGCCCAAAATGTAGCTGGGACCCCACAAAGTGCTGCAGTCCAATGTGAAACTCCCAGGGACACCACAGCCATGCAGCTGGGTCTTACTCCTCAGGACCAAGAGCCTCTCTGCTCTGAGCTCTAGCCCATTTATATCTTCCACAGCACCCTACCGGTCATCTACCATATTGACCAGGGATTGGCTGGGATGATATTAATATGCAGGCAGGGGTCATACTCTCCCACCCACTATGTCCCAGGATCCCCTGTGAGACAGGGGGGAAGCAACTGAGCCCAAACCTACAGAGCCCAGAGCAGACCTAACTAATCAAAATATGCCTCCCTGAGAATAAGGAGGCCAAAAACTAAATTTAGAAAAACATAGTAGCTCCTGAAGGTACTACAACAGCATAAAGAAGAACAAGGAGTCCTGAAAGTGATGCGTTTGCCCTCACAGAGCCAAGATGTTTGAATCACTCTGGGATTACATGAAAAGACAGAAGGATTTGAGGCAGCCTACATCCACAAAAGATCTGTGATTAGTTCTCCAAGATGTTTGGAACAACCTACCTGCTGAGTTCCTTCAAAAACTGCGTGCAAGTGTACCTAGAAGAATTGATGCTGTTTTGAAGGCAAAGGGTGGTCACACCAAATATTGATTCCATTGTGTTATTTGATATAAAAAAAAAAACTATTAACACTTCTATTTCTGAAAGCATTTCTAATCTACAGCATTTTTTCACACCTGCCTAAAACTGGATTGAATGTCAAAGCAAAACTTTAAGTTGTAATACTATAAAAAAATAATAATTTAGCACAGCAAAACCTACCACCAAAATAGACATAACAATATATGACCTGAAGAAATAAGATCACTTGACTGCATGTATCTCCTCAAACTGTTGCAAGGGTCAGTTATTGCAGTTGAAGGTCATTGTGACATTTTTCTTGATCAAACGGCCCTGAAATTGAGCACCAGTTCAGATGTTTCCTTTTATGTTTCCAATGATTGGCAAGAGGATTTCCCTGTCTTGCACTGTGTTTCCAAGAGCTTAGTGCTTTCTGTGCTCATATCCCTGGGGCATCTAGTCTTGTGTGCCCATATAGCCCTGACATTGTTTTTTGGCCATATTTCCTGGTATTTCTTGTATTGTGCTTTCCAACATTGACACTATGGGATTGATTTACTAAAGCTGGAGAGTGCAAAAAACGTTGCAGCTGTGCATGCTAGCCAATCATCTTCTAACCTCAGCTTGTTCAATCAAGCTTTAACAATAAAACTTTGAAGCTGATTTCTGTGTGGAGCTGCACCAAATTTTGCACTTTCAAGCTTTAGTAAATCAGCCCCTATATTTATAATCCTTTTACCCAAGATTTACACATATTTTTAACTGGATTCCATTGACCAATTGTGTGACCCCTTGTGGGAAATAAATAGGCTCATAAATATTAAAAAAATCTGTTTGTTTCACAGTGAAGTTGCATTGCAGCATTGTCACCTAGCAGACTCGATAAGTGTTATATGGGCAGCTAACACTTTTTTAATTAGTTAAAACAACTGCCATTTTTGCTGAGCATCTTGGCTTGTGACAGGGAGGGTAAAAATAGCAGATCAGCAGGTAAAAAAAATCTATACATGGAGGACTAAAAAAAAAAACAAAGACTGCTGTAATAAATGTCAGACTGCATTATATGTAACTTTTTATTTTGCCCATAGGTACATTAACCACTGGTATTTCCACATTAAAAAGCCAAATTGAACAAATTCTTCAATGCACATAACCATGGACATACAGGGGCTGATTTACTAAAACCGGAGAGTGCAAAACCTGGTGTAGCTGTTCATGGTAGCCAATCAGCTTCTAACTTCAGCTTATTCAGTTAAACTGTGAACAAAAAAAATGGAAGCTGATTGGTTTCTATGCACAGCTGCACCAAATTTTGCATTCTCTAGTTTTAATAAATCAACTCCACTGTGTTCACTTATACATACACTCACACACATGTATAAACACACACTTGTGCAGACATACATTCACTTATATACATAAATATACTATATCCTCAGCTCCAACGTACTTGGTTCTTATTTCCAGGGCCATTCGCTGCCTTTGGAGATTCTCCCTTGGAAATGTATATACTCTACATTATGTGAAGTAGCTGGAAGTACTATTTTCCTGAAATAAAACCCCTTCTCTTAGGGATCTTATAGCACCTGGATATGTACGCCATCTTTATGACATTGGGGTTCATTTACTATAGCGCAAATATGTGAATTTGTGAATAAATACTCTCAAAATAGCCAAATCGTGCTAATTAGCGTGAAAATAGAATTCACTATAGCGCTGGGGAAAAAATACTCCCAAGACAAGTCACTATAGCTCCCAGACAACAGAGACCGTCCAAACCATTACTCTTGCTAGAAACATGGGAATTGCACATGGAAATAATGTTTAGAGCATGATAAGATAGCCTAAATGGTACTTAATGCAGAACTCCGGGATTTTCAAAAAATCCCCCATTAGTACACCCCCTGCACTAAACACTAAACAGTTATTACAGTTGTGAAATGCATTACCTTTGAAGAGATATGTCCAATTTAATTTACAGGAAGTCAGTTCTGTGATTCGAAAAATGCATTCATTATTTTGCCAGACAGGAAGACAGGAGCTGTTAGAAGAGTAATTGCATCATATCCTCTTCTCTCTGTTTAGACTACATTTCCCATCAGGCATTGCACATTTCAGTGAATGTGGGAGGGTACACTAGGCCTGTACATGTAAATGTGAGCAAGCCCACTTCAACATGAATCACACCCCACATTCTGCAGCCAGGCACACTAACCAGTAACACACAACACGTCTTCTCTCCTCTCCAGCCACAAGGAGATAAACGTATTGTCCTTACATGTTTTCTGTAATCATTACTGAACTGTACACATATTCCATAATTATATATTATACACACTGTACTCTGCTGTAATTCACTATTAGAAATATTCCTACTCCTGCAGATTTGAGATCTTTATAACAACAATCAGTGCTTGTATGGTGTATATGAGAACATCCCTAGCCGCACCACAGAAAGAAAGTTTTACATTAGCATGTAGCACAAGGAAATGTCGGCATGAGAAAAAAACAAAAAAGAGCAGCATTATTGTGTTATTGATTACTAATCAGTAAAACAATAATGGTGGAACCCTCTAATGTATGGAAATGCCAATATTACCACAATACCGGCCTCTGTGATATGTAACGTCACATATAATGCACATCACACTGAAAATAAGACATAAAAATGACATTTTTCAGGGATGGTGGAAACCCCTCCTACAGATATATGGAAGTGTATGGTGTCAGTAAACAGTGCAGCCTATCAGTGCTCATCAGTGCCACTTATCAGTGCCCATTAATGCGGTCTCACCAGTGCCAGTTATCAGTGCAGTCACACTTTGCCCACCAGTGCTGCTTATCAGTGCGGTCACACCAGTGCTGCTTATCATTACCATCAGTGTGGTCACACAGAGGGCCCATCAGCGCGGTCACACAGTGCCCACCAGTGCTGCTTATCAGTGTCCATCAGTGCAGTGACATCATGCCTGCCAATGCCCATCAGTGCGGTGACACCATGCCCACCAGTGCTGCTTATCAGTGCCCATCAGTATGGTGACACTGTGCCCACCAGTGTTGCTTATCAGTGCCTATCAGCGCGGTGACACTGTACCCACCAGTACCGCTTATCAGTGCCCATCAGTGCAGTGACACAGTGCCCACCACCAGTGCTTCTTATTAGTGCCCATCAGTGTGGTGACACCATGCCCACCAGTGTTGCTTATCAGTACCCATTAGTGCGGTGACACTGTGCCTACCAGTGCGCTGACACAGTGCCCACCAGTGCTGCTTATCAGTGCCCATCAGTGTGGTGACACCATGCCCACCAGTGCCGCTTATCAGTGCCCAATAATGCGGTGACACCATGCCCACCACCAGTGCCCATCAGTGCGGTGACACCATGCCCACCAGCGCCGCTTATCAGTGCCCATCAGTGCGGTGACACCATGCCCACCAGTGCGGTGACACCACGCCCACAAGTGCTGCTTATCAGTGCCCATCAGTGCAGTGACACCATGCCTACCAGTGCAGTGACACTGTGCCCACCAGTGCTGCTTATCAGTGCCCATCAGTGCAGTGACACTGTGCCCATCAGTGCCGCTTATCAGTGCCCATCAGTGAGGTGACCCCCATCATCTCTCATCAATGATAGCAGAGATCTCCTGGTACAACATGCCTGGTATTTCTGGAATGCCTGGCATGCTTGCTATGTGAATACCACTCTGTGACTTTCTACTGTCACAGCTGTATTGTGATATACACCGCAGAGCGCACTGTTCCGATACAGCTATGACAGAAGAATGGGGTGGAGTGGAAAGTGGAGGAATAGAATGGAAAAAGATACAATACAATAGAGGGGAATATAACAGAAAATGAAAGAATATAATGGGTGGAATGGAACAGAGCTGTTTTACTCTGTTGTTTTCTATTCACTTGTTTTCTGCTATATTCTTTTCTAGTCTATTGTTTTTTTTTTTCTGTTCTATTCCTTTGTTTTCTATTCTATTTTGTTCTCTTTGGAAATTGGAAAACTATTTAAATTCGATGATTTTCCTAATTCTAATTTGAAAACTATTCGAATTTGAAAACTTTTCGAATTCGAATTTGAAAACTATCCGAATTCGAGAAGTATTCAAAAACAATTTGAAAATTATTCAAATTTCGTCTGAATTTTTTTGTCGTTATTTCAGATTTGTTTAAATTCGGCACTATTGTAAAAGCGAAAATTAGTCCGAATTTGAATTCGGAACGAAACAAACAGCACATGTCTAGCAGCCTCTTACCAAGCAAAAACCAACAAAATTACAGCTATTTCTCTAGCAGCACGTTGACAGTAATCAGCCATAACCTGCCTTCAAAATAGATGGCATATGCCAGAAACAGGTAGATTGTTCAATGGCTCTCTGGCCTTCCACAGTACATCTGCATTGATTAACTTATTGCACTCCTGGGACTTAGGACTGTTTCCCACCACAAAGATGCAGCCTCAATCCACATGGCAGCACAGTAAGTAATGGGTTCGCACTTCTGCCTAGCACAACTGAGGATGTCGGTTCAAATCCCAATCCCACTACCTGGCTAGAGGTTTGTATGTTCTTCTGCTGTTGTGGTGTTAAAGTTTCTTTTTCACCAGTGATTACATTTTTGACGGGTTTCACATAACGGACACCCAAGAAATAACATTATAAATCAAGCAGGCATGGGTTTGCACCAAATCTAGAACTGTGGTGTTTTGGGGCAGATATGGATGAGTCTGGTGTGATCCTGCACACAATTTTTAATTTTGTATGCTGATGATGAATGACGAATGTGCTTTGTCACCAATTTGTGTGAAGCAGCCCCCAAAAAGTTGTTATTTCCTGTTTTGTACCCTCCACGTGCCCAACAATGTACAAGTTGAATTTGGAGATTTTTGGGATCACAGATCATGGCCAGAGCCTTGGACATTTGTTGTTTTTAGGTTTACCCTGCACAGATATATATGCTGATGCAATCTTTCATTTGTAAAGAGTGGGTGTTCCTGATGAACAGGTGTGAGCACTTGAGGCATACACGAAGAGACAGAATCAATTACACTGGTGGGTGTGTCCTTTACTGGGTGGGTGGTGGCAATCCTAGCTAGGTTATTTAAAGGCCTGCAATTTGTGGTGGGTGTTTGGCCTGAGAAGAGGCCAGAATCTTTGTTTGCAGTGTGTACATTAGGTTACAAATAGATATGTTTTTTATTTTTATTTTTTGGGGGAGTGTGCATAATTCTTGACGGACACCCCACTAAGGCTGTGGTTTGATGATTGCTTCTAAATCTCACATGTTAGATTTACAACTGTTATGTAAAGGTTTAGATGAGTAGGAAGTTTCCTGCTAATTCAAAACATAAGTGTGTGTGTGTCAATTTAGTTTATGCGCTGTCTTTTTGGATTTTGTATTCATTATGTCTTTTTTTGCTTGTGATAATCCTGCCATTTAACTTTTTAGGAGTTTTGGGCGAGGAGTTCTGATCACCAAAAAAGTTTGTCATGGTTGTTATTAGCTTGATTTGTATCCCTGCTTTTCTAATGTGATTTTAATGTGTCTAATTTTTAGTGTCCTACCCTTGTAGATTGTAAGCTCTTTTGAGCAGGGCCCTTCTAACTATATTGTCAAATGCTGGAGCATAATTTTCATGCCTTTTATTATTTTTTTTGTCTAAGTATATTAATGTACCAAATGTTTATTCTAATGTTGAAATAAAATGTTGATTCTTTTTTGCTTTTTGTTTGACTTTTGCAGACTATAAATACATATTTTATAAGTGCAAACTATTCATACCCCTTCAAATCTGTATTAAATCTAGTTGCATACAAAAGTATTTGGTTGAGCACACATGCAAGTCCTTGAGTAGAAAGTGTAACGGGGGAGGGGGAAGAAAAAAAAATCCCTGCTCCAATGCTGAATTTCTTGGCTCTATTAATTCTTTTGTGGACTAGGTAAACCATGAAATATGTCAACTAAGTGTGAATTCTCTCTAAGCACCAAATAAAGAAAAACAAGCCCCAAAGTAAATATTTGTAAAAAAAATTGGCGTGGGTTCCTCCCAAAATCCACACCAGGCCTTTTAGGTCTGGCATAGATTTTAAGGGGAACTCCACGCCAATATTAAAGAAAAAATTGGTGTGGGGTCCCCCCCAAAATCCATACCAGACACTTTTCTGAGCAGGTCAGGATATGGGGGGTGGGTGCTTTGGGGCAGGGGGGTTCTGAGCCCCCCACCCCAAAGCACCTTGTCCCTATGTTGATGGGCACAAGGGCCTCTTCCTGACAACCCTGGCTGGTGGTTGTCTGGGTCTGCGGGTGGGGGGCTTATCGGAATCTGGAAGCTCCCTTTAACAAGGGGGTCCCCAGATCTCCCCCGTATGTGAATGGGTATGGGGTACATCTTACCCCTACCCATTCACCAAAAACGTGTCAAAATGTAAAAACAACAAGAGACAGCTTTTGACAATTCTTTTATGAAAACAGAAAAAAAAGTGTCCTGCAATGAGCATCCATTCTCAATCACGTCGCCCAATGGACCCAAAGAATAGGAAAAAAACAAAAATGCTCCGCCTCGATGGGAGGGCTTCCGCCGACTGCTTTCACAGATTTTATATTGGTAAGGGTGGGGCCACCCAGTGATGTAACCGGGTGACCCCGCCCCCTTTTGACATTATGTGAAGTCAGAAAGGGGTGCATCATCCGGTTACATCAATGGGTGGCCCCACCCTGGCCTGTATAACAGTGATCAAAGTGAAGAGACAGCAGTCGGCGGGAGCCCTTCCATCGAGGTGGAGCATTTTTAGTTTTTTATATTTTTCGGGTCTGTCGGGCATGTGATTGACGATGGATGTACATCGCGGGAACAGATATGTAACTGTAAATGTTCAATACATGTAACTTTACAGAATAGCAGACATTACTCTGTAATAATCATTCATAACTGCATTAGTTAGCAAAAGATGAACACAAACTAGGAATACTAATTGGAATATACATACAATAAAAATGTTTTATTCACGTACATGTGATCATGGTTGCAGTGCAGTTACATAAAATAAACTTAGTAGCAATTGTCACTTGCAAATCCGTGGAAACGCTGGTTAACGCTGATTCAGCATTTAAACAATTAAAGGTTCGCCTCTAACATCGCTCTTTTTTCATTCACTTGTTAGCCTAGTTGAAGTCTTAGTTGGCTGAAATGGGAGTAATTAAATGTAGAGCGACCATTACTTCCTAGCTTTCTTAGTAAACAAACCCCATTGTATTTTATGGAAAAGGAACATGCCATATTTGGGGATGTGGATTATTAATTTTTTAGGAGGTAATTAAGTCTGGAGTCTTTTGAATTGTATTTTTTTTAATAAGACATGAGGTGTGCATTTGAAAGAGGATAATCAGACTTTTAAAGACAACGTTTACTCGAATGAAAATTAATCAGGATCTATTAAAAGAAGAGCCAGACCAATCATGCCCATTCTCAATTTATATATCACATTTCATTCATAGAAACAATACAGCCATCTTTTCTGAATGGAGGAGGATGTGGAAAGGGTGTCCATAGTTGGGAACTCTGAGTGCCTGTGACAGCTTCCTCAGTCTTATTAACCTTCCCACACCAAAATATTACAGTAGTGGGGCGGCTCATCGGAGGAAGAAGATTTCTGCTAAACCAGGGCACAGCAGCACAAGTGACATGTCACACTGAAGGTAAGTAATATCATATAGGCTGATTTTTTATATTTTAAATATTTAAATATTTTAAACTTAGGCTTTAGGCCTCATACACACGGGCGTCCGTGAAAAAATAGGCAAAACGTCGGGTCCGACGTTTTGAAAAAAATCAGCGTTTTTACCGGCGTTTTGCATCGGCGTTAGTGAGCGTTAGTGAGCATCGGCGTCAATAGGCGTTTTTTAAAAAAAATCAGTCATCTGCTATTTTTCAACCTAAAAACGCTGGCATCAAAAAACGCTTGTTAACGCCGGTACGGCGTTAGCAAGCGTTAGCGAGCGTTAGTGAGCGTTTTGCCGATTGGCGTCAAAAAACACCAAAACGCTACAGTTACAGAACGCGATGGTCCCGTGTTCTAAAAACAGCTCACTAACGCCGACGCCCTCTACTGCTCAGAAACGCCGGCATTTAAGAGGGCCATTGAATAACATGGAGAGCTGCAAAAAATGCCTACAAACGCCGGCGTCCAAAACGCCCGTGTGTATGAGGCCTCAAAGATACCCCAGACAACTAAAATCAATATTTGTATTACTCCATCTCCCTGAAGGCTGCAGAGAAAAACAAATAATGTTTTTTGCACATGGTAAGGAGTACAAAAAATATATATAAACCACTCTACAACCTTGCCCTATACATATACATTCAAGTACCCTACACCGTTTGTTATCATTCGGGTATTTCTTACATCATAATGGCAATGGTGAAATGACAATGCAGTCTCAAAGCATTTCACAGACACATTTGTCCACTTCCTCAGGAGAGAACAGTAACATGCCAATAAAAATCATATAACAGTAATCAATGACCTAGAAATATTTTACACCAAAAAAAAATACTATATATATATACAGACATAACTGGGAAGTGGCTAAATACGTTTTGAGCAGGCGATTAAGTTTGGCATTTTTGTGATTTTTTTTTTAAATAAGACAATATACACAGCATTGTATAATAATACAAAAATAAATTGGTAGCATGCCTTAGAAATATTTTCTATTGATTTTCTGGTATATTTCCCTCATGGATTTCTTTCTTGTTGATACAAAAGTGAAGATTACAATTGCAGTGTCCTAGAAGTGGAAGAGAAACACAAAGCAATAACGTCTGAAAGAAAAACAGTCCACATGCTCAAGAGATTCAATATAAATGAGAAAACGGTGAGAATGAAGAACAGCAGGAGTCATAATTCGGAACCAATGGCCTGTCTGGTTACAGCAATGAAGTCACAGCTTTATTAAGATGCTGTTTGCAACTTCTCTACTGTACACTGAAAATTGGATCATTGTGAAACTTCCACAAAGCATGTCATTATTCTACAATGTGTTCCTTTCTCTTTTCTGGTCTAGCTTCACTTTGCTGGAAGTTTTTTGTTGGTTCATTCCAAGGACCTCCACTTTACATTTCGGTGTCTGTTTTTGAAGCAGCCATCTAACCTGCATTTACACATCAATTGTACTTCTCTTCTTTGACTGGGAAGAGAAGTCAATGGTGTACGACTGTATGTGGTAAATTGCTACGATGTGTAGTGTGAGGAGAAGTGAGATTTCTGCCCATCATCTCACCAGATCAGAAAAGACCATTCATAAATAATCGTGGTTTTATTTATACCAAGACATTTTAGTGACACTTGTAACCAAATGTTTTCTTTATAACCATCAATACAAACCAGTACAAGTGTCACCGAAATGTCTTAATAGCAATAAAAGATACATTTTTATCAATTGTCCTCCTCACATAGGTCTTTATTTGTGCTATCCGTACTACTTTCATATAGAATCAGAATATACTGGGGGTCTAGTGAGGGAATATACCTACACAAGACCCCAGGGAATATAAGGGATCCACTAAGCCAGTAGTTCTCAACTCCTGTCCTCGGGACCCACCAACAGGCCAGATTTTAAGTATTACCTTGGGGAGATGCCGATTAGAATACTGCAATCACTGAGCAGCAAATTATATCACCTGTGATGTATTTCAGTTATCCTGCAAACCTGGCCTGTTAGTGGGTCCCGAGGACAAGAGTTGAGAACCACTGCACTAAGCATTTAGGGTATTTTTTACAGGAATTAACGGACCTCAACAACAGTGAGGTAAAAAAAGTATCCCCTGCTGATTTTGTACGTTTGCAAACTGACAAAGAAATAATCAGTCTATAATTTTAATGATAGGTTTATTTTAACAGTGAGAGACAGAATAAAAACAAAAATATCCAGAAAAATGCATTTTAAAAAAAGTTATAAATTAATTTGCATTTCAATGAGTGAAAAATAAGTATTTGACCCCTTCACAAAACATGGCTTAGTATTTGGTGGCAAAACCCTTGTTGACCATCACAGAGGTCAGACGTTTCTTGTAGTTGGCCACCAGGTTTGCACACACCTCAGGAGGGATTTTGTCCTACTCCTCTTTACAGATCCTCTCCAAGTCATTGAGGTTTCGAGGCTGACGTTTGGTAACTCAAACCTTCAGCTCCCTCCACATATTTTCTAAGAGATTAAGGTCTGGAGACTGGCTAGGCCACTCCAGGACCTTAATGTGCTTCTTCTTGAGCCACTGCTTTGTTGCCTTGGCTGTGTGTTTTGGGTCATTGTCATGCTTGAATACCCATCCATGACCCATTTTCAATGCCCTGGCTGAGGGAAGGAGGTTCTCACCCAAGATTTGACAGTACATGGCTATGTCCATCATCCCTTTGATACTGTGAAGTTATCCTGCCCCCTTAGCTGAAAAACACCCCCAAAGCATAATGTTTCCACCTCCATGTTTGACGGTGGGGAGGCTGTTCTTGGGGTCATAGACAGCATTCCTCCTCCTCCAATCACAATGAGTTCAGTTGATGCCAAAGAGCTTGATTTTGGTCTTGTCTGACTACAACACTTTCACCCAGTTCTCCTCTGAATCATTTGAATGCTGATTGGCAAACTTCAGACGGGCCTGTACATGTGCTTTCTTGAGCAGGGGACCTTGCGGGTGCTGCAGGATTTCAGTCCTTTACGGCGTAGCGTGTTACCAGTTGTTTTCTTGGTGACTATGGTCCCAGCTACCTTGAGATCATTGACATGATTCCTCACCATTCTCATGCTAATTGAAACTTCACAAGGTGAGATCTTGCATGGAGCCCCAGACCAAGGGAGATGGACAGCTATTTTGTGTTTCTTCCATTTGTGAAATATTCATACCAACTGTTGCCAGCCTCTCACCAAGCTGCTTGGCGATGGTCTTGTAGCCCAGTTCCTGACATCCTTGGACAGCTCTTTGGTCTTGGCCATGGTGGAGATATTGGAATCGGATTGATTGCTTCTGTGGACAAATGTCTTTTATACAGGTAACAAACTGAGATTAGGAGCACTCCCTTTAATAGAGTGCTCCTAATCTCAGCTTGTTACCTCTATAGAAGACACCTGGGAGCCAGAAATATTGCTGATTGATAGGAGATCAAATACTTATTTCACTCATTAAAATGCAAATCAATGTATAACTTTTTTGAAATGTGTTTTTCTGGGGGTTTTTTGTTGTTATTCTGTCTCTCACTGTTAAATTAAACCTACCATTAAAATTATAGACTGATAATTTCTTTGTCAGTGGGCAAACGTACAAAGTCAGCAGTTGATAAAATACTTTTTCCCCCACTCTATTAGATGCCATAGGGGATATACAGTATCTCACAAAAGTAAGTAGACCCCTCACATTTTTGTAAATATTTTATTCTATCTTTTCATGTGGCAACCCTGAAGAAATGACACTTTGCTACAATGTAAAGTAGCGAGTGTACAGCTTGTATAACAGTGTAAATGTGCTGTCCCCTCAAAATAACTAAACACACAGCCATTCATTTCTAAACCACTGGCAACAAAAGTGAGTACACTCGACTGTTTTTCTCCTTGTTATCACACATCCATTTAAGAGGGGCATGATCAGTGACCAGTTTGAATGGTCTTCCCAACAGGTAATATTTCAGGGCATCTAGGTGGCAAGGTGGTTCCTTGCTCTTCAAGCATTTAAGTTCACAGTGAAACATAGAGCTTAAAAATGATGCAGATGCCCTTTCCCGTGTCCATTTTCTGGTTGGGACAGTTGCTCCGCCGCAGGGGCTAAGGGGGGGGGGGGGCATATGTGACATTATTAAAGGTGAGGTGATCGATGGATGTTATGTTTCACCTCGCATGCATGCATTTGTGTCCATCAAGAGGTGATATAGATAAACAGGAATAGAGCAAAGGTTTGCTCTGGCCTGGGACTCAGGAAGCTATCAAACCTGAGAGAGCTACTGAACTGGAGTTTTCTTTATGACTGAAACAAAAGGTTTGCATTGTCTTTGTTTTGTGGGTGACTGGGAGAAGCCCTTCACTGCTCAGTTAGGAAAACTGGAAATGTTTAGTAAGAGCCTGGATGGCAAGGATTTATTTTCTGTTTTGTTTGTTTAATTTTCATGCAACCTTTTAAATAAAACTGGCTACAAGTCAGCTGTACGAAAAACTTGCTGTTTGGACTATCTTTTTCCCAGGGAAGATGATCCCCATCGATCTAACCCCCCACAATATATATATATATATATATATATAGAGATATACATACACAGTATATTCACAGTATGTACTGTATATTAGCATCAGAAAGAACAGTCAAAACATAAACCTACAAATCCTTAAAAACAACCATAAACCACTAAAATGTTGCCTTCCCCATTTTGCTGATTTTTTTTGTGAATAAAAAAACTACTAATTTCACTCATGCCTACTAACTATTGCTGCCTATGCAATAATCTGGATACTTGAAAACCTTCACAGACATTTGAGCAATGCTGTCTGTCTGACCTTTTTGGTGCCCTAGTCTCGACACCTACTGTCTCCCACCCATGTTAATATCAGGCTAAGCAGGAACACAGATCTTTGTGCTCAACTAGTCAGTCCATCCCCCACACAGTTAGTAAACACTCCCTAAGGACACACTTAACCCTTTGGTCGCCCCTGGTGTTAACCCCCTCCCTGCCAGTGTCATTAGTACAGTAACAGTGCATATTTTTAGCACTGATCACTGTAATAATGTCACGTGTTCCCAAAAAAGTGTCAAAAGTGTCAGTTAGGTGTCCAATCTGTCTGCCACAATGTTGCAGTCTCGCTAAAATTCACTGATTACCACCATTACTAGTAAAAATAAATAAATAAATAAAAATGCCATAACTCTATCCCCTAGTTTGTAGATGCAATAACTTTTGCGCAAATCAATCAATATGTGCTTACTGGGATTTTTTTTACCAAAAATATATAGCTGAATACATGTTGCCCTAAATTGATGAAGAAATTTGATTTTTTTAAATTTTTTTATTGGATGTGTTTTATAGCAGAAAGTAAGGCTCCATTTACACGGGACGCTATTTCAACCTCCCCTGAACTATTTTTTTTGACAACTAAAAGCCAGCATCTTAAACTGCCATTTTGCCGCGTTTTGCATGCTGTGTTTAGCCGCGTTCGCGTCTAGGAGCATTTTTAAAGAAAATAAATGTTTTTCTATAGAAATGCTTGCAAACTAAACAGTCCTAGACGCGAGTTACCGTGCTTAGGTGCATTTAACGGCGTTTGTAAGCTGTTTGGAGTTTAACCACTTCAGCCCTGGAAGGATTTCCCACTTTAGGACCAGAGCATTTGTTGCGATTCGGCACTACATCGCTTTAACTGACAATTGCGCAGTCGTGCGACGTTGAACCCAAAGGAAATTTATGTCCCTTTTTCCCCACAAATAGAGCTTTCTTTTGGTGGTATTTGATCACCTCTGCGTCATTTCTTATCGCCACTATAAATAAAAGAAGAGCGACATCTTTGCAAAAAAACCCAAATTTCTTACTTTTTGCTAAAATATAAATCCAAAGAAAACATATAAAAAAAAAATTTTTCCATAGGTTTTGGCCGATTTATATCTTTCCTCATATTTTTGGTAAAAAAACGCAATCAACGTTTATTAATTGGTTTGCGCAAAAGTTGCCGCGTTTACGGATAATGAGAATTCATTTCTGGGGTTTTTATTCATTTTTTTTTTGTACTAGTAAAGGCAGCGATCTGCGATTTTTAGTGGTACTGCGATATTGCAGCGGACATGTCGGACCATTTTGACACTTTTTTGGGACCATTGGCATTTATACAGCGATCAGTGCTATAAAAATGCACTGATTATTGTGTAAATGCCATTAACAGTGAAGGGGTTAACCTGGAGGGGGCGCTCTAAGGGTTAACTGTGTTCCCTGGGCATGTTCTAACTGTATGTGGGCTGGCCTGGCTGGGGGAAGGGAGTGATCACAGCTTCCATATACAGGAAGCCTGTAATCACAGCCCTTCCCCCTCTAACAGAACGGAGATCCGTGTTTACTTACACGGACCTCCGTACTTTCACTGCGGGGGGAGGGGGGGCATCGCGGGTAGCCGCGGCGAAGCGGCGATCGAGTCCACCCTAACCACTCCCTGGCCCCCCCCAAACGCAGTGAGCGCACCTACGACGGCACGCGCACGCTCACAATACTAGTTGTCGTGGCCGCCATCCTGTGACGGCGTTTCACGATAACGAGCCACCTTGCCACCGTCATGATGCGGCGGGCGGTCGGCAAGTGGTTAAAATGCCTCTGAACTGGCGTCTGAACCCATTTTTTTTTGCATTCCAAAAAAAGCCTTTAAACTCAACTGCCTAGAAACGACCTTAAACGACCCTGTATAAATGTACTGATAAGATAACATAGAGGAAAGTTCAGGGGCAGCTGAAAAAAATGCCCAAATGCCTCAAAACGTGCGTTTACCAGCAGCAGTGTAAATGAGGCCTAAGAAATATTGTTTTTCTTTTTCAAAATTGTTGACCTTTTTTTGTTTCTTGTGCAAAAAATAAAAACTGCAGAGGTGATCAAATACCACCAAAAGAAAGCTCTATTTGTGGGAAAAAAGGATATCAATTTTATTTGGGTACAGCATCGCAAGACCGCGCAATTGTCAGTTAAAGTAACGCAATGCCCTTTCGAAAAAAATGGCCTGGTCATTAAGGGGGTAAAACCTTCCGGTCCTATATTAAAGCCTATATTTTTCTTTAATGCAATCCTAATAACACCTATATTATGTAACATTTTATGAGTGTTGTTAGCATTGAGCTCAGACAGGCGATAGGAAAGTAATTGCCACCTGACACATCTCAATAATAATAATCACAAACTAAAATAAGGCAAGGCTCCATTATTATAACAAGTATAAAAGTGAAAAATAAAATAATTGCAGTAATTTGTTGGTTACAGAACCTCTTTAAACAATGTGACACACTCTATACATACAGTATCTCACAAAA
The DNA here is from genome assembly GCA_018402905.1 of Glandirana rugosa. Lineage (NCBI taxonomy): Eukaryota > Metazoa > Chordata > Amphibia > Anura > Ranidae > Glandirana > Glandirana rugosa. Next base: position 1,939,480 of record BLSH010443693.1, on the reverse strand, counting down.
GTTAGTACACCCCTCACATTTTTGAAGACAATTTCTGAAGAAATTACACTTTGCTACAATGTAAAGTAGTGAGTGTACAGCTTGTATAACAGTGTAAATTTGCTGTCCCCTCAAAATAACTCAACATACAGCCATTAATGCCTAAACCGCTGGCAACAAAAGTGAGTACACCCCTAAGTGAAAATGTCAAAACTGAACCCAATTAGCCATTTTCCCTCCCAGGTGTCATGTGACTTGTTAGTCTTACAAGGTCTCAGGTGTGAATGGGGAGCAGGTGTGTTAAATTTGTTTTTTTTGCTCTCACTCTCTCATACTGGTCACTGGAAGTTCATGGCAAATAACTCTCTGAGGATCTTAAAAAAATAATTGTTGCTCTACATAAAGATGGCCTAAGCTATAAGAAGAATGCCAAGACTCTGAAACAGAGCTGCAGCACGGTGGCCAAGACCATACAGTGGTTTAACAGGACAGGTTACCCTCAGAACAGGCCTCGCCATGGTCGACCAAAGTAGTTGAGTGCACGTGCTCAGCTTCATATGCAGAAGTTGTCTTTGGGAAATAGACATATGAGTGCTGCCAACATTGCTGCAGAGGTTGAAGGGGTTGGGGGGGGCAGTCAGTCAGTGCTCAGACCATACGCCACACACTGCATCAAATTGGTCTGCATAGCTGTTGTCCCAGAAGGAAGCCTCTTCTAAAGATGATGCACAAGAAAGCCAGCAAACAGTTTGCTGAAGGCAAGCAGGCTAAGGACATAGATTACTGGAACCATGTCCTGTGGTTTGATGAGACCAAGATAAACTTATTTGATTCAGATGGTGTCAAGCGTGTGTGGCGGTAACCAGACGAGAAGTACAAAGACAAGTGTGTCTTGCCTACAGTCAAGCATGGTGGTGGGAGTTTTATGATCTGGGGATGCATTAGTCCTGCCGGCACTGGGGAGCTACAGTTCACTGAGGGAACCATGAATGCCAACATGTACTGTGACATACTGAAGCAGAGCATTATCCGCTCCCTTCAGAGACTGGGCAGTATTCCAACATGATAATGACCCCAAACACACCTCCAAGATGACCACTGCCTTGCTAAAGAAGCTGAGGGTAAAAGCGATGGACTGGCCAAGGATGTCTCCAGACCTAAACCCTATTGAGTGTAGCCATCTGCTCCCTTGGGAGTGGCTGGTAGTTGTGGTCACCTTATGATTGCCCTCAATCCCACCATATCTCGTTTTTGTTTGTTTTATTTAGGGGATTTAACTTAGATGGGGAAAAGGGGTGACTGGGGGATGCCCAAAGAATTGGTTACAGGACCTCCTATATACACGACCATATATACACTTCCTCCTCCGGCACTTCACTTGCAGACTATTGCTCCTTCACTTCTCTCCAGCACTTCTCTTGCAGACTATTGCTCCTTCACTTCTCTCTAGAACTTCACTTAATGTCCTGACCTGAAGGGAAATTTATCAGGCTCACTCCATTCCTTTCTTTTCACCGCAGCACATGGTGAGGCCTGCACTCTGTCAGCAGGACCTCCGGACCACCCGTTACAGGCCAGGGTCAAAGACCCCTCAAAGTGCAGCTTAGTACATTGGTGCTAGCTGGGCCTTTGATGGACTACAACGTCCAGCCCATCCTCTTACAGGTCACACCGACCTGCCCTTGCCTGCTCCAGCCTTTCCTCCTGCTCCCAGAGTCTGTCACTCACTGACTCCAGTGGATACTTTAAAGTGTTCTCAGTATCACCTCTGCTGTTCTCTTACTCCCTTGTGCTGCTCCAAGAATCAACTCCACTCCTGGCTGCACCTGAGTCTCCAGGCCTCAAGGTCACCCCCCCCCAGACTGGGGGCTCCCTCCCAGGTAGAGCCTCTACAGCTCTTCTGATACATCTTCCACACTTCCACCCAACTTCTCCTCCCCCCTGCTGGCAGACTGCTGTATTTAAGGAGGCCATCCCTCTGCCAATCCAGACTGTAGATTGGTCAGGGCTCCTTGTCATACATCAGGAAGTGACACCTCCTCACCCATCCCCCTTTCCGGAGCTTTTTCTGCTCAAAGGGGAGGAAACTCTAAGGGGTGTTCCTTCCTTCCATCTCCAGCCACTCCCTGAGCCACTCTCCAGCTTAGATCAAAACATTCAGGCCTGCACCTACAGTCAGGCCTGACTAAATTTTGCCTCTCCTAGCAAAAAGACCTAACAAAAAATGCCTATACTTTGGGGGCGCTACATGAGCATCTGTGGGGCATCCTCAAACGGAAGGTGGAGGAGCGCAAGGTCTCTAACATCCACCAGCTCCATGATGTTGTCATGGAGGAGTAGAAGAGGAATCCAGTGGCAACCTGTGAAGCTCTGGTGAACTCCATGCCCAACAGGGTTAAGGCAGTGCTGCAAAATAATGGTGGCCACACAAAATATTGACACTTTGGGCCCAATTTGGACATTTTCACTTAGGGGTGTACTCACTTTTGTTGCCAGCAGTTTAGACATTAATGGCTGTGTGTTGAGTTATTTTGAGGGGACAGTAAATTTACACTGTTATACAAGCTGTATACTCACTACTTTACATTGTAGCAAAGTGTAATTTCTTCAGTGTTGTCACATAAAAAGATATAATAAAATATTTACAAAAATGTGAGGGGTGTACTCACTTTTGTGAGATACTGTATCTTGTTTTTCCATACTAAAATAAATGGAAAATGTTCTTTCCTTTCAGTAAATGTACATTTCTATTTTCACTATGTTCTGAAAATCAATACTGCGACGCAGCAAACCAGCTTGGAAAGCCACCTTGTTTCTGTTGTTTATTTTTTTTTCCTTTTTGCACAAAGTGGTATGAAATCACAATGGCGAGTTATATTCAGCTGAGAGCTTATTTAGTAAACAGTGCTATGTGTCCGCATAACCTGCAATGGTTCTAGATGGGGCTTGTTTCATAAGATGCACATTATAATCCAATAAATGGCTCTTTTTCTGAATTGTTACCAAAAGGAAAATGTAGTAATTATTGAAACAGTAACTGAATCACAGGTAATGTGAAGGCCTAATGCATTTAGAAGCGTTGTAAGATGTGCTTATTTCATACATTATTCTCTGAGAGGAAATCAATTCCAACCGATGTTGTAACAGGTATTTATAAGTTCAATAATAGCTCCTAGCAATGACCATTATTTTCAGCAACCCCCAACCAATGCTGCACAGTTGCAGATAGCAGTTGCTGGGGACAGCCTGAGCTGGTCAACTGTTTTTATCTCCAGTGTAAACGGCTGCAGATGGATGAGGTTGTGGCTGGTTGCTTATTTCATATATCTTACAAAAAGCTGTGCTTAGAATATTTATGTATTTAACTATCCCCTAACCAGTAGAATTTACTGGAATCAAATGACTCTATTTGAAGATGAATTTCTGCCATTGTGGAACTCCTCCAGAACCTATATATTGTTTTTAAGCAGCTCTGTGAAAGCCCCAATGAAAGCGCTCCTTGGAAAAAAGACAGTAAAGAAATACTTCTGTTTCTGCCAGAGCTGCAGAGCATTGCTTCATTAATGGAAAACCATCATCTGAAGTTTCTTCAGAAATTTACACTTCCAAGTGTGTCATCATCCTAGTCCCGCTGCTTTAACTGTTCAGGGGCCCAAAGTGATGTGGACGGCCTATCTTGCACCTCCAGCCCAAGGTCTTCAACTAAAGATGACAGGTGACCCAGAGGTACAAAGTGGCACAAGTACCTGTCTTGAGACACTGGCACTTGAGAGTGCTGGTGTAGTGGGTGATTGTCAACAACAGGGAGTCAGGAATCAAGCTGGGTCAGCAATGGGCATATAGCAGTGTGGGAGGCAGATGTGTCAACAGATACTGACATATGAATCAAGTATCTGAGTAGTACAGAGAGGTTCTGCACTACACATAAATCACAATCCTTTTTCCACTAAGCCCTGCCCCCTTTGGTCACCCCTTGTCTTTACAGTGTCAAGGCTAGTTAAAAAATCCTAAACCCCCCCTCAGGGCTCTAAAATGTGGATTCTTTTCACTATTATTATGCTAGTAATAAATGTCTGGAAATGAGATCATTGGATATATCAGCTGCTGTGACATCACTCATTTTCCTTTGATGAATCTTGGTTCTTCTGTGTTGAGTTGGATTGGAGACTGGTTCTTATACTTCACTGAAGATGGATCGTTGGCTGGCAGTCAAGTAATATTTAACATCTCCTCTCTTGCTGTAATCAGGCTCCAGCATGAAATGGACAAACTCTTATTCAGGGATATTGACCTATCATTGACAACTATTTCGTATGCTGGCGTTACTGCACAAGAGGGACACAGCTATTGACCTTTAAAGGTCAACACTACAGAGGAATTAATTAACATTTTCCAAAACCTTCTGCCATCTTCAGTCTCATTAGCATTAAAGTAACAATTCTAAATTAAATTTCAAAGTATAGCTGGAAAATAAAACTGATATTTATCTCCAGTTTAGGGCAATCATCATTTTGCCTTGTCTAGGGAGAGAAAACTGCTTGCTTACCTCATATAGGTCTGCACATCTTTTCTTCCCCTCCTGCAAGGTACCCTCCCAATGTTGAGTGCATGTGGTCTGGTATGGTTTAAGAAGGGGGCACACGCTCACTACATGCCTGGATAAGAGTCTGGTATGGATTTTGAGGAGGACACTCATGACATTTTTTTTTCCTAAAGCCCCCTCAAAAATCTATACCAGACCCTAATCAATGATAAGGTCTGGTATGGATTTTTTTTTTCTTACAAAAAGTGTGCTGTCCTATTAAGAAAAAATGCCATGGGTTCACCTCAAAATCTATACTAGACCATTATCCAGTATATAGGAGTCTGGTATGGATGTAGAGGGGGGCACCACTCTATTTTGTGCAAACATCAGAAAGCCCACCAGGAACTGTCATTTAGCATCAATAGTTTGTTTTTATCCTAACACTTTTGCAGGAGTACATTATACAGGTGTAACACTTCATGTGCAGGTTTAATCGTCCCCCAAACATGTTATTGCCCTTTAAGCCTTATTAAAAGCCCTGCTCCCTGCTGAATTGTATTCTTTTTTTTTATATATTTTCCATTGGTACATGTCCCCCATAGGAGTGCCCAACTACCCATGCCCTTTTTTACCAAAAGCTTGCAAAATGCCTTTAAAAGTGGGTAGAATAATTTAGATACGGCTCCCATAGACTTCAGTGGGATGTGGATGTCACATAGTTACATAGTTGGTAAAGTTGAATAAAGATGCCAGTCAATCAAGTTCAGCCTGTGTGGGTGTGTGTATTATGTCTCTACCACTTTCCATATCCCTGTATATTGTGTTCTCATATTTTTTTTTTTAATTAGCAACATTACCTGCTGAAACCACAGAGTATGGAAGGGAGTTCTACATTATTACTAATCTAACAGTAAAAAAAAAACCTATTCGGTTTAAAGTTGAACCACTTCTTGTCCAACTTCTTTGAGTGGCCAAGTGTCTTCTTGAGTGACCTGAGACTGAATAGTTTCCCCCCTTAGCTGGAATCACCATTAAGATACAGTTAGGTCCATGTTGGACACAGGCACCATTTTCATACTTTTGGCTCTGTATGCCACCAGAATAAAATTAAAACAAAACAATCAGTGCAGACTTTCAGCTTTAATTCAGGGGTTTGAACATAAATATCAGGTACAAATTTTAGGAAATGCAACCATTTTTATACGCAGTCTCCCCATTTTCAGAGGCTCAAATGTAATTGGACAAATGAATAAATAACATGTTCATTTTTAATATTTTGTTGAGAACCCTTTACTGGTAACGACTGCCTGCAATCTGGAATCCACGGACATTACCAAAGACTGTGTTTTCTCCTTTCTGATGCTTTTCCTGACTCTATCTGCAGCTGTCTTCGGTTGTTCTTTGTTTGCGGGACTTTCTGCCTTTAGTTTTGCCTTCAGCATGTGGAATGCATGCTCAATTGGGTTGAAATCAGGTGACTGACTTGGCTATTGCAGAATATTCCACTTCTTTTCCTGGGTTGCTTTTGCGGTGTGTTTTGGATCATTGTCTATCTGTGTACGTAAGGTGTACGACTTCCGTTTTGATTTCCGTCTTTCAGGGCGTTTGTTTCTTGTTGGCTTCTGTCGACGTCTATCTCAGTCCTTTTCGTAGTCTTTCCTCTTTTGTGTCAGAAACCATTACAGGCACCTAAGGTCTAACGTCCGTCAGCAATGGTCATTTCCCAAGAGTTGTTTTATAATTTTTACTTGTACAATAAATAAGTAAACAGGTTAATGTAAACTCGGAGACTTTTACCCCTCTGACGCATATTTTTACCAACGTAAAGGATTTTAAACATGGACTATAAATACAAGTT
>BLSH010443693.1:1902257-1913660 GCA_018402905.1 Glandirana rugosa | reverse complement strand
AGCCCCTTACAACAGTACTGCCTGTATCCCCTGATGGCAGCCCTCTGATAGGGTGGACACATGATTCCTTAAATCCAGGACACATATTAATTACACAGGTTATGTGGCTGATTACGGTGGTCATTAAACTCACTTGGTGCCTTATCTGCATTAAATCAGCCACAGAACCTGTGTAATTCATATGTGTCCTGGATTAAAGGGATGATGTGGCAACCCTACCCTCTGAGTGTGTATGGACACTGGACAACATGCTGGGGAGGCATGCAGAGGAAAAAAAGGGGGTGAAAAAAGCCTAGAGCATACATGAGGCCAAAGAAGACTTTCACAGCATATTGTAATGTTACTAATTAGATATTGGCAAAAAAGGGAAAATACTATATTATTAAACATAAAAACATAAAACGTGGTATTACCATGAAACATACCTTAATATATTCCTCCTGCAGAACCTGGATGATGGCAGAACATGTCTCCGGAATAATGACTCCAAGAGCCTGGGGGGAGATGCCTGTGGTGAACTTGAGGTCCTGCAGGCTTCTTCCTGTCGCCAGGTATCGCAGGGTAGCAATGAGCCTTTGCTCTGGGGTGATAGCAAGGCGCATGCAGGTGTCCGCCTTCTGAATATAGGGGGACACCAATGCCAGGAGGTGGCTAAAGCAGGGGTCTGTCATCCGGAGATAATTCCTGAAATCATCAGGATTATTCTCCTGGAGCTCCCTTACCAAAGCCATATGACCAAATTGATCACGGTTCAGCAACCAATTCTTGGTCCAGCAACTCCTCTCTCTCCTCCTACGTTGGTTTCGGGTCCAAGCCTGAACTCCTAGGCCAACAGCAGCGAGATTTCTCTCTCGAGAAAGCAACATCGTTGACGAACGAGCGTCCAGAAACGAGCCAAAGAATGATCCAAAGAGAACGATCTGAAGAACGTCTGAAAGTCGCGAATCAACACACACCAAACTTCAACTAACACGAGATTAGATGAAGGAGCCCAAAGGGTGGTGCAACGATACCAGCGCTTCCTCTTTATACGCTCGTTCGCGTCATCACGTTCGACCGGTCGTACGTTGTACTCACGACCGTCGTGTGCATGTCAGTAGGCTACATACGACCGTCAACGTACGATTCAACACGGTCGTACGCGCGATCGTCGTCCCATGTGTACGAGCCATAAGGTTAGTGTAGGACCCACTGGTAAAAACGGGGTACTTTGCAGCAGTCAGTGGGCTTAAGCACTTCATGGCCATTTAGTGTGACCAAACCCCCCGTATTTTTGCATTTTTTGCTATATACGTTTAGATGCTTTTAAACAGCCTGGTAGGAGTATATATAATGTGTGCACTGTAATATGCGTTTTTTTATACTCACGTAAGTCTGCCATCTGGGTCCCATACCAGTGTTTCCTCTGGATGCAGGGGACTGGTAATCCACTACCACCGATATGCTCATGATCGTCTGTTCCTTCAGGATTATGTAATCACCTGCAAACTCTCTTCTGGATCCTGAGAGAACACAGGATATTAGGAATTGAACACTATGTAAGTAAGAAGGGCATTTAGGTAGGCTTTTTATAATTTTTATTTCAATGCTTAGTTAGAGGGGATGGAGAGAGAGGTGTTTTTGAGGGAAGGATACTCCAAATTTCAGCTTTAAAAACGTTGCCTTGAGTGAATATAAGCTTCCGAAGTGTTGCTGTTCCTTTAAGGAAGACGGGGTTACACCATAGTAATACCTGCTCTCAATTTTTTTATTACTATATATGGGTTGCAACTCAGTAATTGAGATAGATTTGAACGTCACTTTGCAGAAGTGCCTTGATGTGACAGCATAGATGCGTATTTATTAATGTAATGTTAATGTCTGTTTTAACATACAATGCTGAATGTAGTTTAGTGCTTGTACATTATGTATAGTTCTGTTTATGGACAGATCCATGAACACCTTTCATTCATGCTATAAACTGAGCTACAATTTTTGTCTGTTCTACGAGAATGCATTGTGGTTTTGTGAACATACAGAAGCAGTCCATTGTCACTGATAGGCTTCTTTATCTCCTATGGGCCCAGAACTCCGCAGAACGCTCATTTTACAATAGATTTTGTGTTATTTTTGGTGTTCTCTTTTAACAAATAGTAGAAAAGTATAAAAGATTGCTGTGGGTTTATTGCATTTCAGATATATTGGAAGCAAGGATTTAAGGAGACTTCAAAGCATATGAGCAATTTTAATCAATGGTGCTGAATCTACAATACAGGACCTAACTCTAATTATAAAGGTAGGACTGTGTCAAGGAGTAATTAGTCATTTACACCTCAGTGGAAGGTGTGAGAGAGAAGCATTATCTTGATATAAGCCCCTTTCATTTGCATTCGAAATGAGCTCTGATCTCATCCACGTTTCCATCATGTTTACCCTGCAAGGATTTCTCTCTGTAACTTCTCTCATGCCCCAACCTGCCCCTGGATTGACTGGGAATAAATCTTTCGACTTATGAAATGTTAATTGGAAATGCTGCTCCAGGTCTCCGAGGTCTGTGTGGATGAGCAGGCTTGTTTATGTAAAATGAGGGAAATTAAAAGTTCCACAACAAAGGAAGAAACACTAAGTAATTATTATTCAACCTAGACAGGTTTAGAGACGCTGGTGAGTGATACGAGGGAGCAGAGATAAAATGATTCTCAGCGTTTCGTGGAAATAAAATCATATAGATTGAAATTATTTTTCAAATGGATCTGCTCAAGAGATTTAATTATGTCGCTCTTTCGTGAAGTACCCCTTCATGTCCATAAGTAAGTCAAAACCTTTGTGACCACATTTTTCAGTTTTGGCATGTAACAGATTATTTAACAGTAACTCTCAAAGGGTATTGTTTAACTGACATAAAGGTCTTCTGGCACAGCCACTTTTTTATTTATTTTCTCCCACTGTTTGTCACCTTTCACTTTTGTGTGTGTTTTCTCACGGATGAAGGGTGTGAGTCCTCACGCTTACCCTTGCATCTAGGAGGAGGATGTGTGGCCATCAGGTTCCTTCCTTCCCTGCCTCTGGGGGGGGCACCCCTGACCTAGTATTTGAGCATGGCTTTGGCTATCGTAGAAGAACGGGGTCTGCCGGGCCTTCTGGCTAGGCAGACCACGTAAACCTATGCCCCCGTCAGGAGCCTTGTGCCCCAGGGGTCAGGGTAGAGGTCCTACCCCTTTGGGGGGTGGACTAAAGCACACCTTTATGTGCACTTTTTAGTGTGTGTTTCACATGCACGTTTTTTTGTTCACTTACGGTTTTTTTTCGTTCTAGGTTTTGCACCGCAGCACTTTTTGTTTGCCTTATGCATACCATCCTTTAAAGTGAACCTATACTAAAAAAGTGAAGATTTCTTGATATTTGGAGACCATCTAAAAAGGGTAATTGAGTAAAAGCAGTACCTTGTTTCGAATTCCTCTTGTAAAATAGCAATGCATTCCCTACAATGTAACTTAACATAGGCGCTCCTGTTCCTTGTATCCTATAGCTGTATATCTGCATTGTGAGATCATCTAAAGCACTATGCCTGTGAATGCTAGTCTCACAAGAAAGTTCACTACTATGCTGCTTACTGTTCTACTTGCTGGAAAGAAAGCTGTACATAGGAGAAAGGGCACATGGCAGGGTGGTCTGGAATACAGGAGAAGGGTTAAGAATGGGTGGGGAATGGTTTAAAGATATGATGTAGGGAGCAGTGGTCATAGCTTAGGGAAACCTCAAGGGGGAACAGACAATGTGGGGAGCAATGTGGCCCACCCACCCTCTTGGTAAATGTATGGATATGGCTATGATTGAAAGTGCATAGGTTTGAGGTATGCAAAGAGAATGGCAGACTTGTGGAGTATATTGTACTTTTGTTATTGGTGGATCCTTGATGGTGCAAAAAAGTAAGGTCGTTGGTAATGTTTGGATAAGTGGTTTAACCTTAATCACATACTGTATATATGTATGATTATGTTGTGTTCATGAAGGAAGTACTTACTAAGGTTTATTCAAGGTGAATAATTGTGTACAAATTACTGGTATGTATCCACCAAGCTGGTTGTAGATGTCTAGTGGTCAGTATGGGATTACAATGGAACAGGATATTCCAAGTGAATAATGGTGTAAAAATTATTGGTGTGTACCCACCAAGCTGTTTGTAGATGTCTGGTGGCTGGTATGGATTTACAACGGAACATGTTTATGGATAGCACTATCAAGGACCTGGCTTTCAGGCTGAATTCACACTATTGCAAATTGGATTTGTTCTCCTCATCCAATTCGCAATAGCAGGAGATTTGGACCAGCTCTCTATGGAGCCTGTTCACATCTCCGCTGCAGCTCCAGTGCAAATTAGCACAGGAGCCCTGTGCGTTTTTTGGTCCGTTTCAGGTCCGAATTCAACCAATAATTTGGGCTGAAATCGGACCTGAAACAGTGAACCGGGACGGCCCAAACCCCTGCTGTTAGCCGCATGTGGCGGTAGTGTGAACCCAGCCTAAAGGGTGTATTGCAATTCTTGTATGTTTTTGAAGAACTGGTGTCTAAATCATGTTATTATCTTGTTATTTAATAAAAGCTGTGGCCATATTACTCAAATGAAAATAATTTGTGTCATATTGTATGATTTATGAGGTTTAATGTGTTTGGTATTAATGTTCAATATCACTCCACCCCCTCAGCCCTACTCAGGTCTTGCTGACTTTGTACTTCAATAGGTAACCAGGTGAACTTCAAGCCTTTCTGCCCTCTTCAGATTGGGGGAATCCCCAAGAAGGGGGTGCACCAGCTTCATGCGTTACCTTTTGCATCATTTATTAATAGAATAATACTCACAAATGAACTAAAATCACTCAAGGGCAGAAAAAAGAGTTTTGAGGAGTAGGGAATAACCCTCAAAACATGTTAGCAAAATTAAGTTTAAAAGAAATCTTGCACTGGTCCATGATTTTCAGAGCAGTGACCCCCCCCCCCCCCCCCCCACCCCATTGCTCATTTTTGACAATCCTTTGCTTATGCTTATTAGCCAATAAAATTAGCATTTTTCAATTTGATAGATTCAGCTTACAACGTCGATTTCAATGAGGTTCAAGTTATGCTTAAATATATTCTGAACTTCTTTGCAGATTGCTGAGCCGTGCTTGAACTGAACCTAGGGCAGCCTTATTGAGGAGCTGCAGTGCAAGGATCTTCTGTTTTGGTTGTATTCATTCTGTGGACCTCTTCTGCTGCTTCTTGAATATTTCCCCACCACTCATCAAGTCACCAGTCATGGGGAGGGTGGGGGTGTTGGGGCAGCTCTGAAATGAAGAAGCAAAACCCTGCTCCTCTGCTGAGATGGCCAACTCCTCACAGAAACAGTGCAGGGCAAGGAATTTTAAGACATTAATATGAAGAAGACAATACCAAGGACTATTCATTTTCCCCTGCTTGCATTTTTAGCACAGCTTCTGCAGCTCAGGACCTCTTTATTAACTAATAATACTGCAAATGTTTTCATATTTATCATATTAACCTATTTATTCTGATTACAAGTAGAGACGAGGGAATAGAGTCAAATCCAGTTACTATCATCTGAGACACGGTTTGCTAGAAAGACGGAAAAGCAAATTTGGTTAGTGAACTGGTAAATGCTCTAATCATGCCACATTAAAGCAATTGTCATAATAAACTAAACAAAAGGCTGAAAAAGGGGGTGCAATGGATTTTTAGATGCGTTAGGTGGCTCTTAATATTTTAGCACATATAACATGAAGAGAAAAGGGTAATTTACAGGAACTTAGTAATTTAGTATAGTGTGGTTAAGAAAAGGGATAATTCTAGCCTTTTATATGTTGTTCATGCAAAGACAGTACAATTAAACAGGTGTTAAACAAGCCCAAAACTGTATAGTGCATAACTATACCTAAATCACAATTTTAACTTTATTATAGAAATTAAAATGTACCATTGTGATTCATACCTGGTTGATTCAATGCCACTATCCCTAATCACTTTCAACAACACATGTTCACAGAAGTGTCTGGAAGTGCAGTATATTTAATAGGAAATGTGCAGAGGGGAGAAAAGAAAGACAGGATTAGAAATGAGAGAAACCCAACATTTTAATTTCAGAAAAAACCTGGAAATGTTTTCTTTGGACTCTATGAAGAAGTGTTACTTTCCTATATATAAGTGCAATGTATGAAAAGATTTGTGTGTGTGTGTGTGTGTGTGCGTGTATATATATATATATATATATATATATATACACACACACACACACTATATTACCAAAAGTATTGGGACACCAGCCTATACGCGCACATGAACGTAATGGCGCCCCAGTCTTAGTCCGTAGGGTTCAATATTGCGTTAGACCACCCTTTGCGGCTATAATAGCTTCAGCTCTTCTGGGAAGGCTGTCCACAAGGTTTAGGAGTGTGTCTATGGGAATGTTTGACCATTCTTCCAGAAACACATTTGTAAGGTCAGGCACTGATGTTGGACAAGAAGCCCTGGCTCGCAGTCTCTGCTCTAATTCAGCGAGCGAGTTTGGGGTGGAGGAACTTGACTGGCCTGCGCAGATTCCTGACCTCAACCCGATAGAACACCTTTGCAATGAATTTGAGTGGAGACTGCGAGCCAGGCCTTCTCATCCAACATCAGTGTCTGACCTCACAAATGCACTTCTGGAAGAATGACCAAACATTCCCATAGACACTCTACTAAACCTTGTGGACAGCTTTCCCAGAAGAGTTGAAGCTGTTATAGCTGCAAAGGGTGGGCCAACTCAAGATTGAACCCTAAGGACTAAGACTGGGATGCCATTAAAGTTCATGTGTGTGTGTATAGGCAGGTGTCCCAATACTTTTGACAATATTATATATATATATATATATATATATATACATATATATCGCCAATATATTAATGTTTTCATGAAATATATCATTAGGAAGGCAAATTTAGTTTATACAGTATGTGTGTGTGTGTGTGCTATTGACAGTACCCACAGTACATTATTTTGCTATTGATATTTTAGCGTGAAATTTTCTCTCATTGTTGCTGTACTGTAAGCTCTTTAGCTGTTTTATCACACAGCATAATGAAAGCACATATAGAATGTATGTAGCGTAACGTTAGGAAGGCACACCTACAAGCATCAGGTTGTGTGTAGAGCTCCATGTGATGAACATTACAGCAGAATGCTGGGCTGAAATCCCTTTGCCAAAATCTGGGTCCTTGTTGTGCACCGGTGCTCTGCTGGGAGTCTCTTTGAAGGCCTCTGTGAACTTTAGCTTGTAAACTTTTTTTTTTTTCCAATAAAAGTTTTATTAGAGATATATAATAACATAAATGATACAGAAAAACAGAATTAAATTGCACCGTTGTCTAGGATCATGTATCGGGCAGGTAGAGACATTATAAACGCATAATAACACAACAGAGTATTATAGTGACACCATTGGTGTGTGCGGCCTGAGTGTAATTCTATATAATAAAAGAAAGCAAAGAAGCAGAGTGGTAAATCCTCAGGTTGAATAAAAGGGCATCATATAAGTAGATACCTCTATATCTGGATGGCTCGTGGTCACCTGGGCTCACACCCGTAGGACGTCAGCTGAGGGCGTAGGCCAAACTGTAATTCATGCATATTAGGAGTGGTAAAGTTTCTTCTATGTCTTGGTGTCTGGTTAAGATAAGTTAGCGCAGGGTTAAAGTGAGCACGTGGTCTCTTTCCCATCCACGTGGGGAGAGAGCTTTATGTTGGTCTCGCGTTCGGTGGCCCGAATTGTGGGTGGGTAGGTGCAATTCATTAAACTGACAAGAGTAGGGCGGGGGGGGGGTGGGGGTATGGAGGAAATAATGGGCTGTAGCCAGGTTAGAAGGGGGGAAGAAGGGAAAGGGGAGCGAGAAAGGGTAGAGCCTGGGCATAGGGGTAGGCGTTATCCGTCCTTCCCGTCTCCACGACAGCCCAGGGAAGGTCATGAGTCTTAACTAGAGGGTCACTAGATTCATGTTACGACTTCTTTGTCATCGTGGGTCTCCTATTTTAGGCATAGGTGGGTGAGTCCCCGACTTCTTCCCCTGTTTGGGGTCGGGGGTCTCTCCCTCCACGGACTCGGTAGAATAAAGGAAGGCAGAGGGACATGTCTGTGTCCAAATTGCTGAGTAATAGTAGATTCAGGGTGGAACGTTTAGAGCTCTGGGTGATATAAGTTCTTTATACCTATCTGTGGTTACAAAATGCGTCCAGCATGCCCAGGTGTGGGTGTATTTAGCTGGTGTATCTTTAGCTATCTGGATTAGTTCCTCCATCTCGGCTGTATAGCTTGTAAACTTTAATCACTCCCAGCAGGGATCTAACAAGCTTCAAGCAGGTTTGTAAGACCTGTAAAGTACCCTTCAGTCCTATTTTGAAAGTGAAGAATACAGATCTTAACCAGTTAAGGACCGGAAGTATTTACCCCTTAATGACAAGGTCATTTTTTGAGGTGCTGTACTGCATTGCTTTAACTGACAATTGCACGGTTGTGCGACGTTGTACCCAAACAAAATTGACGTCTTTTTTTCCCCACAAATAGAGCTTTCTTTTGATGGTATTTGATCACCTCTGCGGTTTTTATTTTTTGCGCTATAAACAAAAAAAAACAACAATTTTGAAAAAAAAATAAAACATTTTTACTTTTTTGCTATAATACATATCCAAAAAAACTAATTTAATCATCAAATCATCAGTTTAGGCCGATATATATTCTTCTACATATTTTTGGTAAAAGAAATTGCAATAAGCGTATATTGATTGGTTTGCGCAAAAGTTATCTCGTCTACAAATTATGGGATAGATTTAGGGACTTTTTTTGTTTTTACTGGTAATGGCGGCGATCTGCGATTTTTAGCGGGACTGCCACATTGCGGCGGACAAATCTGACTCCAAATGACACTTTTTGGGAACCAGTGACATTATTACATTGATCAGTGCTATAAAAATGCTTGTAAAAATTACATTGGCAGGGAAGGGGTTAACTCTAGGGGGCGATCCAAGGGGTAACTGTGTTCCCTCAGCGTGTTCTAACTGTAGGGGGGATGGGCTTACTAGGACATGACAGAGATCGCTGTTCCCGAACACTGGGAACAAAAGATCTCAGTCATGTCATCTGGCAGAACAGGGATCCGCCTTGTTCACAAAGGCAGATCCCCGTTCTGCCTCTGTACCCGGCGACCACGGGTCACCGGCGGACATTGAGTCCACCGGACCCGTGGACGAGCTCCTGCGGCATGCAGCGGGCGTGTGTGCCCACTATACCGCATGCACGAACCGAGGTACAGGTACGGCGGTTTGCGCTAACCGACCAGCTTGCCGCAGTATATCTGCATGAGCTGGTCGGCAAGTGCTTTAGGATCACAGCACTTTTTGCGATTCGGCACTGCGTCGCTTTAACTGACAATTGCGCGGTCGTGCGACGTTGTATCCAAACAAAATTTGCGTCCTTTTTTCCCACAAATAGAGATTTCTTTTGGTGGTATTTGATCACCTCTGTGTCATTTATGATCACCACTATAAACAAAAAAAGAGTGACAATTTTGCAAAAAAACCCCAATGTTTCTTACTTTTTGCTAAAATACTTAAAAAAAAAAATTAAAAAAACATTTTTTTCATCAATTTTGGCCGATTTATATTCTACCTCATATTTTTGGTAAAAAAAAATCACAATCAGCATATATTGATTGGTTTGCACAACAGTTGCCACATTTAAGAATGATGAGAATTAATTTATGGGGTTCTAATTTTTTTTATTTTGCACTAGTAATGGCGGCGATCTGCGATTTTTAGCGGGACTGGGATATTGCGGCGGACAGGTGACAGCGGTTTGCGATGTCTAACCACTTTGCCACCGTCATACGATGGCGGACGATCGGCAAGTGGTTAATGGGTAACTCCACTTTCGTGGGGAAAAAATAGCAAATAAAGAAAAAATAATGTAACGTGTACAATTGCGATACAAGTCATATTGTAATTGATTGTTGTTAAAAATGACCTTTCCTTTTCAATCTGCAGCCGCTGTCATTTTCTGAGAATACATTTCAATATGGCTACCTGGAGTTGTTCTGTACACAGAGTGTGTACTGACCATTCCCCAGGAACATCATTTCCTGCTTGTGTGATTGGCTGACCAATTTTCCCAAAAGTCAACAAAAATGTAATTTTTGGAGAGATACTTTTAGGCCTCATACACACGGACGTTTTTTGACACCGGCGTTTTCTGGCGTTTTTTGCAGCTCTCCATGTTAGTCAATGACCCCATAAAAACGTCGGCGTTTTTGAGCTGTAGATGACGTTGACGTTAGTGAGCTGAAAGTAGAACCCACAGCCATCGCGTTCTGAGGCTGTAACGTTTTGGCATTTTTTGACGTTGACGCCACAATATGCCAACAAACGCCAACATATGCCAACATATGCCACCATATGCCACCTATTATTATACCGGCGTTTTCCGGCGTTTTTTGACGCCGACGTTTTTAGGTTGAAAAATAGCAGAGGGATGATTTTTTTAAAAAAACGCCTATTGACGCCGACGCTCACTAACGCTGAAAAACGCCAATGCATAACGCCGAAAGACGCCGACTTTTTTTCCTTGACGCCGGGCCCGACGTTTTGTTTATTTTTTTAGAAACGTCCGTGTGTATGAGGCCTTAATAGGAGTACGTCCAAAGGGATGCAGGCACAGAAGATTTCTTCATTAGCGATCAACAGCTGCACACCTGACAGTTAATTATGAAACCACTCCCACAGAGAAACACACAGGGATTTCTTCAGAATAACAAAAGGTAGGAATCTGCAACAAAGGTTGTTATAATCCAACCAGCTTGCTGCAGTGGGCGGCACAGTGGTGTAGTGCAGTGGTTCTCAACCCTGTCCTCAAGTACCCCCAACATGCCATGTTTTGGGAATTTCTCTTGGATAAAATAGCTGTCCAAAATACAAAGCCATTGACTCTGATTTAACCGCTTAACAACCGCCCTATAGACAATTGACGTCTACAGGGCGGTTGCTTAATTCTGGGAGGACGTCTATTGACGTCCTCCCAGAATCGCGGTTCCCGCGCGCCCCCTGGGGCGCGCACACGGGAACATCCGTGACCGTCGGGTCCGGGGGACCCGACTGATCACGTGATCGCGCCGTCAAATGACGGCACGATCACATGTAAACAAGCCGGCGCTTCCGCCGGCTTCTCTCTCCTCTCCGCACCGATCGGTGCAGTGTGAGAGGAGAGAGGGACATCTGCAGTTAACAGATATCCCGCCAACAATTCGCCAATTTAGTCTCAGTTACCGAAACATAAAACCTGTCGATAAAATAGGTTCTCTTTAAGGGTTTTGTACCGTACAACCCCCATGAACTCCTGTCCCAACTCT
>BLSH010443693.1:1875553-1893100 GCA_018402905.1 Glandirana rugosa | reverse complement strand
TGGGGTGTCATTGGGTGGGTGAGGGGTGTCAGTGGGTGGGTGGTGAGGGGTGTTAGTGGGTGGGTGGTGAGGGGTGTCAGTGGGTGGGTGTGGGGTGTAAGTGGGTGGGTGTGGGGTGTCTTATTTCTTCCCAATTGTCAGACCTGTCATTGAAACCCCAAATTACATTTTAATTAGTAGATTAGTTCAGTTATCCTTCATACAGCAGAGTTATGTAGCAACATACCATGGTTTCTTTCTTGGCGCTCGTTACCGCCCAGCCCGCCTCTCTCCTCTCTCCTCTCCGGCAGACGTCAGCGGTGAATTCCTCAGCCCCGCCCGTCTCTCTTCTGATCTGTCAGCTACAGTCAGCGGGCGGGGCTGAGGAATCCACCACTGATGTCTGCCGGAGAGGAGAGAGGCAGGCAGCGGGCTGGGCGGTAACGAGCGAGACACCATGGTATGTTGTTACATAACTCTGGTGCATGAAGCATAACTGGACTAATCTACTAATTAAAAATGCAATTTGGGGTTTCAATGACAGGTCTGACAAGACATCCGGGCGTTTCACAAATAGGAGACTTGTCAGGCGACTTGAGTAGCCTGAAAAGTCGCTTCCATGCAAATTGGAACTGTTCCAAGTCGGAGCGACTCAAGTCGCTCTGACTTAGAAAAAGGTTCCTGTACGACTTGGGGGCGACTTGCATTGACTTCTTTTACAGAAGTCATTTGCAAGTCGCGTTGTGCCGAGGTCGCCCACAAGTCGGATGACGTCACCCATATTCGATTATGGGCAGTCGCTGCATTGATGCCACATCGCGGACGTCCGAATCGCGATGCATCGATTCATTTCAGCACCCCTAATATACAGTGGAACCTTGGATTACGAGCATAATCCGTTCAAGGAGAATGCTTGTAATCCAAATCACTCGTATATCAAAGCGAGTTTCCCCATAGGAAACAATGGAAACTCAGATAATTAGTTCCACAGTGACTGCTTGTCAATGCAGTACTGTATGTGACCAGAGGTCCGGGGGCGCTGTTGTATGCAATACCGTATGTGGCCAGAGGTGTGGTGGCGCTACTGAGCCTCGCAGACGCTCAGAAACATTCAGGAACTGTTTATAGTTTTGGTATTTCCGAGTATTTCTGAATGCTGCAGAGCGCCTCCGAGCCTCATCAGCGCCCCCCGCACCTCTGGCCACATGCGGTATTGCATGCACAGAGGCTTAATCCTGCACGTTTTGCAAGACAGCGCTCGCAAACCGAGTCAGGGTTTTTTTTAAAAAAATGCTCGTATTGCGAAACGCTCGTTAACCGCGTTACTCGCAATTCGAGGTACCACTGTACAAACGTATTTATGAGCAAATTGCAAAACTGGCAGCCAGAAGAGGATGATAAGGATGAAGGAGAATTTATTCATGTGTACACAAACACTTTAACGCACATATACGCAGGCTCTTTATGGAACATAACTTGTGTCTTTTACTTCTGGCAGCCTCTACCAGAAAGATTCCATGTGTAGACAAGGGTTAGTACCCCTTTTACTGAGGTCCCTCTCCTGGATGATGTTAGTAGACATGTGCAATTAGTTTCGTTCCGAATTAGTTTTTTAACAAATTTTGTCAAATTCATTAATTCAGAAATATCCGAATTAACAAAAACCTTTAACAAATTTTTCCGGATATTCGTAAATTTGAATATTCAAAAATTCATAAATTCGCAAATTTGAAAATTCATAAATTCGTAATTCAAAAAAAAGAAAATTCGAAAATCTTAAGTGATAATTAACTAATAATAACTTAACTATTACTAACTATTAAATTATAGGTATTGGAATTTCCATTAAAATTTGGCTGTTAGTGAACGTAACAAATATGAATTTATACAAAGTTACGAATTATCTGAAATAACGAATATCTAAACGAATGGAATGTAACAAATTAATAATACTAAATAACAATAATAATATTATTATTATTAATTTGTTCCGTTCCATTTCTTTAGATGCAGCATTCATTAATTTCGGATAATTCATAACTTCGGATAGATATGTATTCGTTACGTTCACTAACAGCCAAATTTGGAAGGAAATTCCAATACCTATAATTTAATAGTTTGTTTTTATTAGTTAGTTAGTTTGTTATCATTTAGAATTTTCAGATCTTTGTTCTTTTGAACTCTTGGATTTTCTGTCTTATTTTCGGATTTTCGAATTGCGATCATAACGAATGACCCGAAAAATGAAAAAAAACGAAGGAAACGAAAACTAGCACATTTTGCGGCAGTGCACATGTCTAGATGTTAGTGGGTGGAGTACTGTGCCCCTTTATAACCTGACCTAGGAGGAGTCTTAGGCAGAAGAGGGATAGGAACAGGTTACCCATGATATGCAATAGAGTGGATTTGCTAAAGGCAAATTGATTGTGCACTTTGCATGTGCAGTTGCCCTCATTTTTACCAGAGCTTAGTAAATGTGGGCAAGCTCTGATGATTTCCATAATTTAATCATGTGCAAACAAAAATGCTGTTCTTCTATATTCCTTGCACCTGACTGTATTTTCTATACAATGTGAAGCTTCACCACATTCACTAATCTCTGGGGAAATGCTTTTAGTAAATCAGCCCCATTATGTAAGTCTTGAATGAAAATGCAGTGCAGCACAACCAATTGTAAAATAACACAGCAGCATAGCGCAATTCGTCATCTATAAATGGTGGATCGCGCACCCGCGGCTAGGGGGGTGAGCACGTGCCGGCGTGCTCTCATGCCCACTGCGACCTCCAGGAGTGTGGCTGCGGGTCGGGTGGACTCAATGTCCACTCGCGACCCGTGATCGCTTACAATAGGAGAAAAGCCGTTCCCCATTCTGACAGGGCACATAATACTGATCTACTGATCCCTGTCACTGATCAGTGAGATCTCTTATGCCCCTGGCAGCCCAGCCCCCTCACAGTTAGAACACATACAGGGAACACAGTTATCTCCTAGATTGCCCCCTTCAGGTTAACCACTTCACTGTCAATTACATTTATACAGTAATCAGTGGCTATTTTTAGCTCTGATTGCTGTATAAATGTCACTGGTCCCAAAAAAGTGTCAAAAATGTCCGTCGCAATACCACAGTCCCGATAAAAATCGCAGATTGCTGCCATTACTAGTAAAAAAAAATAAATGTAGTAAAAACGCCATAAATGAATTCTCATGGTTTTGTAAATGTAAACTTTTGTGCAAACCAATTAATACACGCCGATTGCGATTTTTTTTTTATGCCACAAATATGTAGAAGAATATAAATCAGCCAAAACTGATGGATAAAATAGGTTTTTTATATTTTTTTTTTGGATTTGTATTTTAGCAAAAAGTAAGAAATATTGGTTTTTTTTTGCAAAATTGTCACAGTTTTTTTGTTTATAGCGGTGATCAGAAGTGACACAGAGGGGATTAAATACCACCAAAAGAAAGCTCTATTTGTGGGAAAAAAAGGACGCCAATTGTGTTTGGGTACAACGCCGCACGACCACGCAATTGTCAGTTAAAGCGACGCAGTGCCGAATCACATAAAGTGCTCTGGTCCTAAGGTGGGAAATCCTTCCGGGGCTGAAGCGGTTAAACAAAATCCAAATTTAAAGTATCTGTCCTCCACTGTGCTGATATTACTTTCTTTTCTTCTGGGACCGCCACACCAAACGCTCACCTACACTTCACCTGTACTAAAAATTGGTCATCAAGCGTTTTCCCAAATGTTTGAGGCATCTCCAAATTCACCAATGGACCATCTTCCTTTTGGTTGATTTCAACCTCGGACTACAGATATAAGATGCAACCTTTTTCCCACACGTAGCTCAAAAATAACAATACATGGCCAGCATTGTGAATATATCTTCAAAACCATTTATTTTATTCAAAGCCACAGAGAAAGTACATGACAATTCCTCTACAATAACTGCTTTCCAATGAATGGCATCTTAAAGCACCTGATTTTATAATTACATTTTGAACTTTTTTTGACAGATAATGAAGATTTATGTTAGTGTAGCTGGTCAGCTCCAAAAACCAGGGACATTTCTATGGCTCACCCTGTGTCAGGGGTTAGTGGAGGATTTCCAGTGTTCCTATTATAAAATAAGGACTTAGGATGGAGCTTGATGGGATATGAAACCCAACATAATACCAGTCTGTGCTGGGTTCCTGTGCAGACCTCACAGCTCATGTAATTCTTTACCTTTGGGATTTAATGGATGAATGAGCCAGCAATATTTTATTGAGAATTAAGACTGACAGCTGAGTTATACTGTACATTGTGTACAGAGTGGGTGGAGCCTATAAGGGGTGTGGCTTCTAAGAAGTGGGATGGGGCAAAAAGGAAGGGCAGGGTCTGGCGCCCCACCATCTTAAAACGTCACCAGCCGCCACTGATATGAATGAATAAAATCTGATCATTGCAAGCCCCCTGTCAGTGGCAAATGGTTTGTCTCATGCCCCTAACGGCTACACATGCAGGACACCTTTTTCTGTTGAAAAACAAAAGACTTACCATCTAGATCATAAGGTGAAAATAAAAGAAATAAATCCTAAAAAAGAAACCTAATGCAATCACTGCATATAAGAATTGGTAAGCTGCAATATAAGACATGTATTCTTTTGGGTTTCATACTGCTTTAAGGTAGGAGCAGTGAATTGCATCCATTTAAGGGCTATAATTTTGTGTGCCAAAAACAATGTTTAATTCAGGAAGATCCTAGTGTAGCATGGCCATATTTACTTGTCTGGAATAGCAAAAAGGCATGTTTCAGGGGGTTTTCAAACGTATTTTCAATATTTTTAAGGCATTAAATTAGTACCTAGTGATCCTGCAGTGAAAGTTCTTGTTCAGGCACTTCCTGTTAACAGTGGTGACAGTGCTTTGTTCATGTCTCCTAATTGTGCCCCTGCATTGTCTCTCAATCACACAAACTACTGATGGAGACTGCAACTGGCCATTTCAACACACATTACACATGCATGGTCCACACTATCAGGAAACCTGCTCTAAAAAGTGTCAATCCGACATCAATGCATGATATATAATAATTATTATGTTATAATATATAGCGTAATATTATGTTATTTAGCTGTAATTAAAAAAAAGTACATTTTCAGCAGCAGCAGATTCTCCCTTTTAACTGTGTGAGAAAAACATGGGATTATGGGTAAATCGTATACACATAA
Organism: Glandirana rugosa; assembly: GCA_018402905.1. Lineage (NCBI taxonomy): Eukaryota > Metazoa > Chordata > Amphibia > Anura > Ranidae > Glandirana > Glandirana rugosa. Next base: position 1,887,909 of record BLSH010443693.1, on the reverse strand, counting down.
ACCTGTTTTTTCCTTGTAGTTAAGAGGACTGGGCTGAAAGGGAGCATGTGTCTTTTAGACACATGCCCCCTTCTATGACACTTCAGTGAGGCTTACCTGCATTGCAGAATTTTTATTAGACAGCTTGGGCCAATGGTGCTTTACCATTGGCCCAAGGCTCCAAGCTGTCCATTGAGCTCAGTGCTTCTGGCAAGAAGTGAGGAGAGGCACTGTGAGCTCTGTATGTAGCTTCTGACAGGTTGTGCAAGGAGCCCCGTGACTAGTGGTTGGGAAGAACTTTGGCTACCTACCCCCTCTCTGTGACCCCAGTTCCTTATGACTGCACATCCCTGGTGCTGTGATGTTTTCATGAAGCTTTGTACTGTACCCTGATGGCCCCTCCTACCAGCCATGACCTACCTGTATTGTATAGAAAAGCACTGAACTCCACCTTTGGACAACGGAACAATCTACTTCGAACTCTTCCTTTGAAGCATATGCGGATGCGCATTTGGTGAACTGTATGATGATGTAGCAGACATTTTACATGCTAGCTCTTATATTTGTATGTTTTGTATAAATGCTGGTCCCTCATTTGACCGACAAATCTTTTTATCATGTTACTAAACAATAAATTGTTATACTTTTAAATATTGATGTGGTGTTGTTGTCAGAGGCGTAACCAGAACCTTCGGGGCCCTGGTGCAAGAAATTATGAAGGGCCCCCCTGACCCCTGGCCAGGGCCCTTCCCTCTTCTCGCTGATCCTGGGGCCCTTTACTCCCATCACGGGTCCCTTTATTACGGTCCTGCAGAGGGACCCTTTCACAAGTTCTGCAGCAGGCCGCCTTTCTGCCATCTTTGGGCCTCCCCATGATGGTGAAATGCCAGGGCTCCGTCACAATTGCAACCTTTGCAATCCTGATAGTTCCCTCACTGGTGTCAGTAGTTTTAATTTTTATTTTAATTTTATTATTTTTTTTACCATTTCATTTTATTTCTTTTACAATTTTGTTTTTATTATTTTTTACCTTTTTTTTTTTTTTTAGGAGCTCTGTGGGGGCTTTGATGAGATATCAGGGGTCTAAACAAACCTCAGCCCTCCATCTCCATCTGTGTAGCCTCAGCTGCACAGAATGAATGGACAGGAATAGCTGTGCACCGAGCCTCCCATTCATTCAGAAATGGAAGTATAGTAAAAACAGTTTACTATGCTCTGGTTATGAATGAACCAATTGGTACCAATCACTGACTCTGTCCATTCAGAAAAGGAAGAAGCCGGTAAAGGACAAATTTACTGGCCCATTCCTATCTCTCCATCATGAAACATCTTCCACAGCAGCTGACAGGAGACAGGAGGGGGGAGACAGCAGCTCTGTGGGGGGGGGGGGGGCAGACCCCAGGAACAGCAGAAGACAAGTAAACTGGATAGGAGGGGCGGCGGGGGCAGCATATAGAGCAGGGATCCTCAAACTACGGCCCTCCAGCTGTTGCGGAACTACACATCCCATGAGGCATTGTAAAACTGACATTCACAGACATGACTAGGCATGATGGGAATTGTAGTTCCTAAACAACTGGAGGGCCATAGTTTGAGGACAGCTGATATAGAGGAACCAATCTCCTCCATAAGGAGAAAAATGGAGGAGATTGGTTCCTCTAAATGCTGCTCCCGCTATCCCTCCTATGCAGGTGTACAAGGGAGGCACAAGGGGCCCCTGGAGCATGGGGCCCAGTTGCAATCATAACCCCTATTGTTATGCCCCTGGTTGTTATCTATTCAAAGTCCCACCAAGGGGGTACATTTGTTTGTTTGTATCTGACTATATGGGGATGAGGTAACCACCACTTAGCCTTACTGACGGTGGAACTACATCTATCAACTGGAGAAATAGTGCCCCATTGTTGAGGTCAATAGCAGGAATTATGCCCCATTGTTGAGGTCAATAGCAGGAATGATGCCCCATTGTTGGTGTCAGCAGGAGGAATAGTGTCCCAATGTTGGTGTCAGTGGGAGGATTAGTGTTCCAATGTTGGTGTCAATGGGAGGATTAGTGTCCCAATGTTGGTGTCAGTGGGAGGATTAGTGTCCCAATGTTGGTGTCAGTGGGAGGATTAGTGTCCCAATGTTGGTGTCAGAGGGAGGATTAGTGTCCCAATGTTGGTGTCAGTGGGAGGAATGGTGTCTTTTATTAGTGGAAGGAAAAGTGCCTCTAGGGCTGGATAAAGGCAATCAAAGGGCCACATCTGGCCCCTGGGCCACAGTTTAGAGACCACTGATCTAGAGTTTACATCTACATTACAGGTAAACTGAGCTAACTTCTTGACTTTATTATATTTAAAATATTTCCTCTACAACATTCACAGCTTTCATTGTTGGCTGGATTGGCCTGTAAATATATCAGTAGGGAATATTTATTTTAAAGTCTTTATCTGCATGGTATAGCTGGTGACCCAATCAGATGTTTTCTAGAATAGTTGCATGCGGCAGTCACTTGGAGGTTCTGGCTGCAGCACAGAAGGATGAGTTATAAAGGCAGGAGGTGCCATGCCTCTTCTAAATGAGATGCCGCAATGACAGAACACATATTAGCTCTCTTGATAAAAGCTCATTATAAATTCAGCAATAAGTTTAATTAATAAACACTGCTTTTCCTTAGGGTTTGGAACACATAAACAGCAATCTGTCTCTTTTCTGAATCTACTTTACTGCACCCGCCGCTTCCATTACTGGGAATCTCATTAAAGGGTTTTAAATTCTATCATATTCCTTGCATATCAATTTCGGAGAAGTGACATCTCTCCTATTGAGTAATTGTTTAGTATTCCCAATGTTTTACGTGTGCTTTTTATTCAAGTTCTTTCAAAGAAGTGACTCCTCTGAGGTCAAATATTGCCTATGGTTAAGTTCAAGGGGTTTTTTTCTCTTTACCCATAGTTTTCCCCATTTCTGCTTTGAACTCTCAGCTGTTAAAACTTAAGACAACCAATTTCTGCAGTATTCCATGCAAGTGAAATAAGGAGAGGGGGGAGGTGTTTATAGTCCAAATCAGGAGGGCAGCCTAGAGTGACAATCCTGCTCCTCTATAGATACAGTGCAGCGACTGTGAATTGTCACCCTCAGGCAAGAAGTATGTTATTGGCATGTTCACTACATGAAAATAAGACTGAGCCCTTAACACTTAACATACCCTCAACACTTAAATCTGAAAATAAATATCCTTCCCTTGTAGGACTTTTAAAGCACTGCAAGGGTTAAAGCAGTATTAAACACAAAAGAAAACATTTATTATTTTGCAGTTACCAATTCTTAGATATAATGGCTGCATTTGTTTCCTTTTTAAGGGTTTCTTTCGTCTATTTTTATCTTGTGATCCAGTAAGTCTGTTGTGTTTCACAAGCTCGAGCTCTCCAGCAAAATGTATCAGTTTACATGGATGAGACAAACCACTCACCACTGACAGGGGTGATTAAAATGATCAGCTTTTATTAATTCATGCAAAACCTTTATCCCAAAAGGAAAAAAAACTGTTGGCTGTAGCTGATTATAAAGTGGGAGCTGGAGTTCGGCGTCCATTTTTTAGTGTATCTAAATGCGCTAATACATTTAGCACCAACCCCCCCCCTCCCCATATTGACAATGCTGCTGTCCCCCCTGTGCTCATTCCTCCAGAGTTGTGTCTCACTAATACAGGAGGTGTGTTACTGGCTAGATCATTAAGATCCCTTTCACACCAGGGCCGCCCGAGCGTTAGCGGTAAAACACCGCTAATTTGCAGCGCTTTACCGCTCGTTATAGAGGCGCTTTGGCGCTGCTATTTGGACGGCAGCGGTGCGCTTTTAACCCACCCAAGAGGGGTTAAAAAGGGGTTAAAAGTGCCGATTAGTGGTGCTTCCGAATCGGTGTTCAGGCGCTTCGGGAGCACTGCCCCATTGTTTTTAATGGGCAGGGCAGTTTAGAAGCAATGTATACACCGCTCCCCCAAAGATGCGGCTTGCAGGACTTTTTTTCCCATCCCGCAAGTGCACCGACCCAGTGTGAAAGCACTGGGGCTTTCACACTGGGGTGTATTGGGGGGGAGTTTTTCAAGCGCTTTTCAGTCGCTATTTTTAGCGCAAAATCGCCTGAAAAACCTTCTGATGTGAAAGGGGTCTAAGTGAAAACAGAGGGAAAAAAAGCCAAAGAAAAGGAAACTGATGCAGCCACCTGCCACCAGCCACCAGCCACTTGATTGTTGCAGGTGGGGTACAGATAATGCAAAGTCTTACACGTTTTGGCATGTTGTCTTAGTCATAGCTATGACCCTTTTCCATAATACATGTTTGGTTTTGAGTAAAATACTGCTTTAAATGCTAGATCTAGGGGGCCCTGTTTAACTTACCAAATCCTCCACTCCCACAGGCTCCCTACAAGCTGTAGGACCAATCACCCACAGCCACTTCTTTATACTCCAATGGTTGCAGGTCCTTTGAGATCATCAAGTCTGATGCAGATCCTCTACCCTTGCGTTGGACATGAGTAGAGTTGAGCGGACACCTGGATATTCGGGTTCGTCTGGTTCGGCCAAACTTTGCGGAAAAGTTTGGGTTTGGTACCGAACTTGACCCAAACTTTACCCTGGACCCCAAACCCCATTGAAGTCAATGGTGACCCAAACTTTTGTGCACAAAAATGGCTGTAAAAAAGTCCTGGAAAGGGCTAGAGGGCTGCAAAAGGAAGCAAAATGGGGGTAAGGAGTAGACAAGTGCCCTACAAACAAATGTGGATAGGGAAATAACTTAAAATCACAAAAAAAAAAATGGGAGGAGGAGGTGGATGTGGAGTAGGAGCCTAGAGGTTGACTAGGCCGTACACTGTTATTTGTTTGTTTTTTTTTTTTTCTAATTGGGATAGCCCCCAAAATATTGAGACATATTAAAAAAAACAAGTATACCAATGGCTGTGTGAGGCCAGTCTAAATGTCTATTCTGCACAAGGTACAGACAAGTCTTGTGGGATCCATGCCTGGTTCATTTTAATAAACGTTAGCTTGTCCATGTTGGCTGTGGACAGGCGGCTGCGCTTGTCTGTGATAATGCCCCCTGCCGTGCTAAACACACATTCAGACAATACACTGGCTGCAGGGCATGCCAGCACCTCCAAGGCATAAAGGGCAAGCTCAGGCCATGTGCCCAATTTGGAGACCCAGAAGTTGAATGGGGCAGACCCATCAGTCAGTACAGGTAGGTGTGTGCACACATACTGTTCCACCATGTTGCTGAAATGCTGCCTCCTGCTAAGACGTTGCCTATCAGCTGGTGATGCTGTTTGTTGTGGCGGGCTGCTGACAAAGCTTTTCCACAATTCGGCCATGCTAACCCTGCCTTCTGAGGTGCTGTGTTGGCGACCTCTTCTTCCTCCTCCACCTTCACCTTGTGCTTCCACAGAGCCCCCTGTGTCATTTGGGAATGCCCTCAGTAGCGTGTCTACCAGCATGCGCTTGTAGTCGCGCATCTTCCAATCACGCTCCAGTGAGGGAATTAAGAATGGCACGTTGTCCTTGTAACGGGGATCCAGCAGGCTGGCCACCCAGTAATCGGCACAAGTTAAAATGTGGGCAACTCGGCTGTCGTTGAGCAGGCACTGCAGTCGCTCATGTGTGCCAGGCTGCCCAGAGGCAAAGACAAGCTGTCCTCTGTGGGAGGTATATCATCCGTGTCCTCCGTATCCCCCCAGCCACGCTCCAGTGATGCCCACGAGCTGCGTTGGGTGCCTCCCTGCTGTAAACACGGTTCCTCCTCCTCATCATCATCATCTTCCTCATCCTCCTCATCCTCCAGAACTGTGCCCTGGCTTGAAAAATTTTTACCTGGCCTCTGCTTCTTCAGGAACCCACCCTCTGAGCCACTTGTGAATGATTGGCCTGATAACCGTGAAAATGGCCCCTCTTCCTCCTTCTCTTCCTCCTGTGCCACATCCTCTTCCATCATCGCCCGAAGTGTTTTTTCAAGGAGACATAGAAGTGGGATAGTAACGCTGAGAACAGCGTCATCGGCACTGGCCATGTTGGTGGAGTACTTGAAACACCACAATATGGTACACAGGTCTCGCATGGAGGCCCACTCGTTGGTGGTGAAGTGGTGCTGTTCCGCAGAGCGAGTGACCCGTGCATGCTGCAGCTGAAACTCCACTATTGCCTGCTACTGCTAGCATAGTCTCTCCAGCATGTGCAAGGTGGAGTTCCACCTTGTGGGCATGTCGCATAGGAGGTGGTGAGTGGAAAGGCCGAAGTTCCGCTGCAGCGCAGACAGGCGAGCAGCAGCAGGGTGAGAACGTTGAAAGCGCGCACAGACAGCCCACACTTTCTGCAGCAACTCTGACATATTCGGGTCGTTTTTTAGAAATTTCTGTACCACCAAATTCAGCACATGCACCAGGCAAGGGATGTGCGTCAAACCGGCTAGGCCCAGAGCTGCTATGAGATTTCGCCCATTATCGCACACCACCAGGCCGGGCTTGAGGCTCAGTGGCAACAACCACTCATCGGTCTGTTGTTCAATGCGCCCATCCACAGCTGCTGCGCAGTGTGGGGTTTATCCCCCAAACATATCAGTTTTAAAAATTTGCCCAGTGTGCAGTTAGCGAGATATAGCATCCCTGCCCGTGCTTACTGGTCCACGTATCAGTGGTTATGTGGACCTTGCCACAGATGGCATTGCGCAGTGCACACTTGATCTCGCCCCCGACTTGTCTGTGCAGGGAAGGGATGGCTCGCCTGGAAAAGTAGTGGCAGCTGGGAACCACGTACTGTGGGACAGCCACCGCCATCAGGTTTTTAAAACTGTCCGTGTCCACCAGACGGAATGACATCATTTCAAAGGCCAGGAATTTTGAAATGCTGGCATTCAGGGCCAGGGATCGCGGGTGGGTAGGGGGGTACTTCCTCTTTCTCTCCAGTGTTTGGGAGATGGAGAGCTGTAAGCTTCCATGGGACCGTGTGGAAATGCTTGGGAAGGTGGCGGACATGGTGGCGTTGCTGTCACATCGTCTGTTTGCTGGGTGGCAGGTGACACTGGCACTGTAAAGGTGGAGGAAGAGGCCGAGGCAGCAGCAGAAGAGGAAGCAGGAGGAGGCCGAGACCTTTCTTGGATTTTGAGGTACTTATTCCACTGCAGCAAGTGCTTTGCATTTAGATGCCTGGTCATGGAGGTTGTGTTCAGGTTTAGAACATTTGTGCCTCACTTCAGCCTCTCATTGCACAGTGTGCAAACCACTCGTGTCTTGTAGTCAGCACATTGTCTGAAGAACTGCCACGCCGGAGAACGCCTTTGAGCTGCCTTTGGTGTGCTAGGTCCCTGGGTGCGGTGGGTAGTAGCAGGCATACTGTCTAGGGGACGCTCGATCCGCTTGTGCAACCTGCTTCCTCTTTTGCTGTGCTGGTGCCTCTGTGCGACTACCACCTCTTCCCCCAAACTGCACACATCACTAGCATGACCTTCATTCCATGTGGGGTCCAGGACCTCATCATCCTCCACATCATCTTCCACCCACCCTTCACCACTGCCCTCCTTGTCAGTCTGCACACTGAGGAAAGCCGCAGCAGTTGGCACCTGTGTTTCGTCATCATCAGAGACGTGCTGTGGTGGTATTTCCATGTCCTCATCCTGCAACAGAAGTGGTTGGGCATCGGTGCACTCAATGTCTTCCACTTCTGGGGCAGGGCTATGTGGATGGCCCACAGAAAGCACACTAGCAGAGTCATCAAAAAGCATAAGAGACTGCTGCATGACTTTGGGCTCACACTGCATGGCTGATTTACAAGGGGCTGAGGTGAAAGACAGATGGCCATGGGGTTCAGGTGCCAACTCTGAGCTTTCGTCAAGGGACCGGGTGGGAGACAATGTGAAGGAACTGGAGGCATTGTCAGCCACCCAATCTCCTATCGCCTGTACTTGTTCTGGCCTCACCATTCGTTGAGCGCCATTCGGGCCTACCATATAACGTTGAAGGTTCTGTCGGCTACCTGAGGAAGATGTTTCACTTGTGCGTGTAGCTGGCACAGATCGACCACGTCCTATCCTTGCAACAGGAGCTTCAGCAACACCACAAACACCAGCAGCACCAGCAGCACAAGCAGCACCACGACCACAACCACGTCCCTTATTTGACGCTCTCCTCATTCTGGAAACATATGTACTATGTAGCACTATTTATTTATTACTTATTTAAAAAAAAGAAAATTGTAGATACACTTTTTCTTTTTGTGCAAGAAATGCACCGCTCACACCAGCAGCAGGAACCTGAGATGATTTTAGAACAATAATCTGTCTTTCACAGCACTGACAGGAACCTGTCCCTACTGCAGTATGAGATGATTTTAGAACAATAATCTCCCCCTCAGGGTACCGACAGGAACCTCTCCCTAATGCAGTAGGAGATGATTTTATAACGATACACTCTCCCTCAGAGCACCAACAGGAACCTCTCCCTAATGCAGTAATAGATGGTTTTAGAACAATAAACTCTCCCTCAGAGCACCAACAGGAACCTCTCCCTAATGCAGTAGGAGATGGTTTTATAACGATAAACTCTCCCTCACAGCACCAACAGGAACCTCTCCCTAATGCAGTAGTAGATAGTTTTAGAACAATAATCTCCCCATCGGGGCATCGACAGGAACCTCTCCCTAATGCAGTAGGAGATGGTTTTATAACGATAAACTCTCCCTCAGAGTACCAACAGGAACCTCTCCCTAATGCAGTAGTAGATGGTTTTATAATGATAAACTCTCCCTCAGAGCACCAACAGGAACCTCTCCCTAATGCAGTAGTAGATGGTTTTAGAACAATAATCTCCCCCTCAGGGCATCGACAGGAACCTCTCCCTAATGCAGTAGGAGATGGTTTTATAACGATACACTCTCTCTCAGAGCACCAACAGGAACCTCTCCCTAATGCAGTAATAGATGGTTTTAGAACGATAAACTCTACCTCAGAGTACCAACAGGAACCTCTCCCTAATGCAGTAGGAGATGGTTTTATAACGAAAAACTCTCCCTCACAGCACCAACAGGAACCTCTCCCTAATGCAGTAGGAGATGGTTTTATAACGATAAACTCTCCCTCACAGCACCAACAGGAACCTCTCCCTAATGCAGTAGTAGATAGTTTTAGAACAATAATCTCCCCATCAGGGCATCGACAGGAACCTCTCCCTAATGCAGTAGGAGATGGTTTTATAACGATAAACTCTCCCTCAGAGTACCAACAGGAACCTCTCCCTAATGCAGTAGTAGATGGTTTTATAATGATAATCTCTCCCTCAGAGCACCAACAGGAACCTGTCCCTAATGCAGTAGTAGATGGTTTTAGAATGATAATCTCTCCCTCAGAGCATCAACAGGAACCTCTCCCTAATGCAGTAGTAGATGTTTTTATAATGATAAACTCTCCCTCACAGCACCAACAGGAACCTCTCCCTAATGCAGTAGGGGATGGTTTTAGAACGATAAACTCTGCCTCAGAGCACCAGCAGGAACCTCTCCCTAATGCACTATAAGATGGTTCTGAACGCTAATCTCTCCCTCAGAGCACCAACAGGAACGTCTCCCTAATGCACTATAAGATGGTTCTGAATGCTAATCTCTCCCTCAGAGCACCAATCTCCTTCCTGCTGCTGGTGATCCCTCTACTGATACATCCCAGAATTCTATTTGCTTTTCCCACTGCCTGGTCACACTGTTTGCTCGTTTTGCAATAATCTGAAATAATTAACCCCAAATGTTTTACTTATAAGGAGAAGGATTAAATCCTATGTCAGTTTAACCAGTTGCCGACCGCCCACCGTGGCTTGACGGCGGCAACTTGACTCGATTTCACAAATCGCCGTCAGATAACGACGGCTGCGAGATCGCACACTATGTTCCGGGGGGGACAGGGAGCGGGTAGGGCGGACTCGATGTCCGCCAGCTACTCGTGATTGTCCCCCCGGAGTGACAGAATGGGGATCCGTGTATGTAAACATGGATCTCCGTTCTGACAGAGGGGGAAGGAATGTGATCACAGGCTCCCTATATATGGGAGCCATGATCACTCCACTCCCCCAGCCAGCCTAGCCCCCATACAGTTAGAAGACACACAGGGAACACAGTTAACCCCTTAGAGTGTCCCTCCAGGTTAACCCCTTCACTGCCAATGGCATTTACACAGTAATCAGTGCATTTTCATAGCACTAATCCACTAATCGCTGTATAAATGCCATTGGTCCCAAAAAAGTGTCAAAATGGTCTGACATGTCCGCTGCAATATCGCAGTACCGCTAAAAATCGCAGATCACCGACATTACTAGTAAAAAATGTAAAAAAAACCCAAAAAAACATAAATTAATTCTCATCATTCTTAAACGCGGCAACTTTTGCGCAAACCAATCAATAAACACTGATTGCGATTTTTTTTACCAAAGATGAGGAAGAATATAAATCGGCCAGAACCATGAAAAAAATAGTTTTTTTATTATTATTATTTTTTTTTATAGCAAAAAGTAAGAAATATTGTTTGTGTTTTTTTTGCAAAATTGCCTCCCTTCTTTTGTTTATAGCGGAAATGACGCAGAGGGGATCAAATACCACCAAAAGAAAGCTATATTTGTGGGGAAAAAAGGACGCAAATTTTGTTTGGGTATAACATCGCACGACCGCAAAATTGTCAGTTAAAGCGCTGCAGTGCCGAATCGCAAAAAGTGCTCTGATCCTAAAGTGGGAAATCCTTCCAGGGCTGAAATTGTTTTTCTGTATCCTCATTAGGGAGAAACGCCCTCATCTCTTATCCCAGCGACAGCCAGTTTCCTCTTGTGAAGTGGAATCGGCATTTATTTCATTGCAACATTTGCTCGGTAGTGAGTGAGTAAAACTGTCACTGGTCCTTATTGCAGAGCTTTAGTTTAAAAAAAGGATATTTTAACAGAAGAGTTTTTGCAGCAAAAAATACAACTTTCCCCCTTTCTCCTAGCAATTTTGTAATTACTGTATACTACATGCAGCATATGTGCCTCTGTAAAATACCAAGAATGGTGTAGTTTGCCAACCTAGAGGACCAAGCACAAAAGATAGATGGGGCAGTGGATGAAGCGACAAGGAACAGCAAGGGACAACTCTAATCTAAAGGAGGAAAGAAAAGAATAAGATTGTTAAACCTCACAGTACACCCATGTGGCAACATTAACAAAGAAACTACCAATAAAAGAAACAATAAACTAGACCAGTGGTCTCCAAACTGCGGCCGGGGGCCGGATGTGGTCCTTTGCTTGCCATTATACTACCCTTCAGGCATTATTCCAGTAGGATAGTTCCCCCAGGGGATTTTGTAGCAGAAAAAAAAATAACCCATGATGGTTAGAAAAATGAAAATGTTTTTATTGTACAAAAAATCACTAAAATATTCACAGTCTTTAAAATATGAGCTCTGGTTTACAGGATTATTGAACATAAAAACATGACAGTGATATCACAATAGGGCAAACCATATAGGGTTGCCAAAACACACTATACCCCAAAGTGTTTCGACCTGTACAGTTGCAGTCTTCCTCAAGGGGATTTTTGTTTCTATAAGAATACATCAAACGATATATTAATATCAAAACATGTTGTAATTGTCTTCTAGTGTACATTATTTTATATATATGTTCATCGGAATGGCAAAAAATGTATATAGTTACCACTGGCATGTAGGCAATAGTTCCACAACCAAAGCTTTATAGACAGGTAGTCCTAGGTCCTCCATAAGCTGTCCCCATCTCCTCCATAGCATACCCACATGCCAGTGGTAACTATATACATTTTTGTCATTCAGATGAACATATGCTGTATATAAAAGGATGTACACTAGAAGACATTTACAACATGTTTTGATATTAACCACTTACCAACCAAGCCTTTTTTTTGGGTTCGGTGGTTATGAGTTAAAAACATGTTTTTTTTGCTGTAAAATTACTTAGAACCCCCAAACATTATATATTGTTTTTTTTTCTAACACCCTAGAGAATAAAATGGCGGTCTTCCAAGCGTGCTTTTTTTAAAATAAGAAAACAGTAAAGTTAGGCCATTTTTTTTCCATATTGTGAAAGATAATGTTACGCCGAGTAAAATGATACCCAACATGTCATGCTTCAAAATTGCGTCCGCTCGCGGAATGGCGACAAACTTTGCAACTTAAAAATCTACATTGGCGACGTTTAAAAAATTCCGCAGGTTAGCAGTTTTGTGTTACAGAGGAGGTCTAGTGCTAGAATTATTGCTCTCGCTCTAACGATCGCGGCAATACCTCACATGTGTGGTTTGAACACCGTTTTCATATGTGGGCGGGACTTACGTATGCGTTCGCTTCTGCGCGCGAGCTCGGCGG
>BLSH010443693.1:1857817-1875543 GCA_018402905.1 Glandirana rugosa | reverse complement strand
ATGTTTTGATATTAACCACTTACCAACCAAGCCTTTTTTTTGGGTTCGGTGGTTATGAGTTAAAAACATGTTTTTTTTGCTGTAAAATTACTTAGAACCCCCAAACATTATATATTGTTTTTTTTTCTAACACCCTAGAGAATAAAATGGCGGTCTTCCAAGCGTGCTTTTTTTAAAATAAGAAAACAGTAAAGTTAGGCCATTTTTTTTCCATATTGTGAAAGATAATGTTACGCCGAGTAAAATGATACCCAACATGTCATGCTTCAAAATTGCGTCCGCTCGCGGAATGGCGACAAACTTTGCAACTTAAAAATCTACATTGGCGACGTTTAAAAAATTCCGCAGGTTAGCAGTTTTGTGTTACAGAGGAGGTCTAGTGCTAGAATTATTGCTCTCGCTCTAACGATCGCGGCAATACCTCACATGTGTGGTTTGAACACCGTTTTCATATGTGGGCGGGACTTACGTATGCGTTCGCTTCTCGGCGGGACGGAGCGCTTTAAATTTATTTATTTTTTAAAATTATTTATTTTTGCTTTTTACTTTTTATTTTTACACTGTTCTTTTTAAAAAAAAATTGATCACTTTTATTCCTATTACAAGAAGTGTAAACATGACAGCATGACCCGTCCTCTTAAATATGAGATCTGGGGCCAAAAAGTCCTCAGATCTCATATTTACACTAAAATGCAAAAAAAAAAAAAAAAAAAGAAAATTTGAAAAAAATGACAGAACAAAAAAAAAACGGTCCCTTTAAGACCGTTGGGCGGACGTGACTTCTGACGTCATTTCCGCCCTGCCGTACTATGGACTCGGCTCACGGACACTGGGGTGGACAGATCAGATCATCTCTGACGCTGCTAAGACCACTTTTATCCTCTTCAGAATCGTCTGCTGAAAAAAACGATATCTGAATGGTGCCTGCAGCTGCAGGCACTATTCAGATATCACCACTGAAAGCCCAGGACGTATATACACGCCCTTGGTCATTAAGTGGTTAATATATTGTTATATCGTCCTGCCCTAGGGGACATGTATCAATGAAAAAAAAGTTTGTACAAAATGTAATTTTTAAAGGAGCAATGATTTTCATAATTCTTAAAGTGAAAAAAAAAAGAAATATTCCTTTAAATATTGTGCCTGGGTGGTCCCATTAGTCTGCCTGTAAAAGGGTGCATCTTTATGTATAAATGTGTATGTAGAACATAGCCAGAACAAAAAGACATTTCCATTTCCCTTCGGGTTTGGTTTGGATTTTAAGGGGAACCCCGCGCAAATTTTTTTAAAAAATCGAATGTGGGGTCCCACCTAAAATCCAAACCAGACCCTTATCTGAGCATGCAACCTGGCCAGCCAGGATAGGGGGGGCTAGTGTGCGCCCCCCTCCTGAACGTACTAGGCTACATGCCCTCAACATGGGGAGTATGGGTGCTTTGGGGCAGGGGGGACTCTGCGCCCCCCCAGCCCAAAGCACCTTGTCCCCATGTTGATGGGGACAAGAGCCTCTTCCCCACAACCCTGGGCTGTGGCTGTGGGAGTCTGCGGGCAGGGGGGCTTATCGAAAAATCTGGAAGCCCTCTTTAATAAGGGGGCCCCCAGATCCTAGCCCCCCCATGTGAATTAGTGTCGGGTACATTGTACCCCTACTAATTCACCAACAAGTGTCAAAAAAGGAAAAAACACAGGAGACAATTAGGGACAACTACTTTATTCAAAAGCAAAAAAAAAGTATCCCCGTTGTAATCCATCGCCAATCACGGAGAGCGACGGACCCGAAAAAAAAAGCCGCAACAGCTCTTCCCCCATGGGAGAGTTCCCGCCGTCTGCTCGCTGTTTGTTTTGACAGTTTGTTTATATGGAAGGGCGGGGCCACCCAGTGATGTAAGTGTGTGACCCGCCCCCTCTGACATCACATGACTTCAGAAGGGCGGGGTCACCCACTTACATCGCCGGGTGTTCCCGCCCTGCCATATAAATAGACTGTCAAAATAAACAGTGAGCAGATGGTGGGAGCCCTCGTGCTGTGCGTGCTGTTATGCACAATGCATCATATGTCCCGTTTGTTCGGGCTATCCGCCGAACATCCGAACATCAAAAGTTTGTCCCGAACGTATGCACGGGCCGAACCGTTCGCCCATCCCTACTGCCAACCAGTCACCGATCCAGTGCTACACAGGAAGACAAACTACAAGGTTTTCGCAAGGCATGATAGACCTTGTAGTTTGTCTTCCTGCATAGCATTGGATCAGGGGCTGGTTGCCAGTTCATCGTAGTGTAGATCGCACATCAGGAGAATGTACTACACTGTACAGAGTCTCTTTCCTTTTTGTATGAGTGGTGTCAACATTGGAAGTAACAGAGGACCGGTGGCTACTGACCTTTTCACCAGAGGCCAATAGATCCACATGCAATACTGCTAAGGGGTCCATACTATCTGGTGAGTACGTGCACAAAGGGGTGTGACTGTTTGGAGCACTACAGCACTTTAGGATTCTTTGCACACCAGCACTTTGGAAGAAAGCCTTTTTGGGAACTTTCTCTTTTTTTTTTTACTTTAAAATTTGCAAATATTTGCTTGGGATAATTTGCTAGATTACAATTCATTGTATATGCACAGTTGTGGCACTTTTGTTGTAAGCACATTGGAATATTGGAATATTTATATTGTTTGTGCTCTGGTTTGATGTGTACTTTTGATCTGAAGATGAACAGCAGCAACATAGAAAGTGCATAGGCACAGGCACCTCTAGCACGGGTTTGTTTATATTTACGTCACATCAAGGAGGATAGCTTGATCATAGTGGGACAATTGTAAAAGTGTAGAAATGTAAAAAAATGAAAATTTACTGGGTACCAATCAGCCTGTTGTTAACTGGACATAGGTGTTGGAGTATCTAACCATAAGCCAGGTGGTCCACATAGCCACACTTATATTGTATCTGGTCCAATAGAGCATATTGCTATCAGCCTCTTTCTTTATAGCACAAGAATAATTTCTTATATTACCTAACTACACTTTCTGTGCTGTGGTGGCTCCTTTTACCAGCGGTGTGTCTAAGGAGCCACAGCAGCGATGCACACTAGCTACCTATGAACTACACATCTACGGTCAGCCACTTTGGCTGGACATGAGAAGGCATGTGATCAGCCCACCTATTGATTGACCGCTCTCCATTATTCAATCCCGCACAGGATCATGGACCATTTTGTCCTACCTGAGGCCCAGAGGAAAGAGGATGCACATGCTCTCCAACTGGAAGTTAGGGGGAAGCATGGCACTGGAAGAGATAGCTACATAAATCAAATAAAGGTAAAGATTGCTGAAAGTTGTGGTTCACCTGCTCACACTCCCCTCAATCACACTCCTCTCTTGCATCCAGTGTCAGAAAACAGGCTGGCTCTTTGTTTTTGTTTTTTTGATTAGGGGGTTAAACTTGGATGGGGTAAGGGATGATTATGGGATGCCCAGAGATCAACAGTTCTTTAATTCTATATACGCTTAGTATATACACTCTCCGTCTTCCTCCAGCACAACGCTTGCTTCTCCTTGTTCCTCTCTCCTGCACAACCCTTGCTTCTCCTTGTTCCTCTCTCCTGCACAACACTTGCTTCTGGCCTAGTTAGCACATGGTGAGGCCTAATCTGGCTTTGACCAGGGCCTAGTAACTGCCTTTTGCAGGCAGGGACCGTGGACCCCTATAGTGTAGAGAAAGTTTGTAGAATGTGCTAACTGGCCTGATGGACTACTGCTACCAGCCCATCTTCTTCCAGGTCTCCAAAGTCCTGGCAACAAGCACCTGCACACTGCCCATTGACACCAAAGTCCCAGCCTCTTCCTGCACCTCTTCCATACTGTCTCTCTCCCAATCTGCTGCAGAGTGCATCTCCACTTCCCTGGGCTGTGTCACTCACCGACAACCGGAGTACTCCTCCTGGAGACCCTGCTGGTAGTACTCTCCTCCTATTCCCCCCGGACTGGGGACATCCTCAAGGCCCGCTAACAGCCTCAGTACACAGTCTCCATTCTCCAACTTCTACCCGAACTCTCCTTCCCAACTGGGCTGCCCCAGGCTATTTGAGAAGGCCCGCCCCCTGCCAATCCAGATTGGGGATTGGTCAGGGCTTCCCAAATACCAAGTAGTTCCACCTCTTCTGCCCCACTCACCTTTTCCAGAACATTCTGAAAAAAACAAGGAGGGGTCAACCAAAGAGTGTCACCGCCTACAGTCACTAGCCACTCCCTGCACCACTCCCATGCACAGAACAAAAACAAACAGAACTGACAGCAGCCAAGCCTGCCTACATTTTCCTACTCTGACACAAAAATCCTCAACTAGCACCTACCTAATGTAGAGGGTGCTACATTAATATCAGCTGGTTCCATCTCAACTGATGGCCTATAAAAAGGTACTCATGGCTTTGGTTACAGAAGGATTTGTAGATTTCTGAATGTTCCAGTGAGCACTGTTGGGGCCATAAGCCAGAACTGGAAAGAATATCATTTCACCATAAACCGGCCACGACCAGGTGCTCCTCGCAAGATTTCTGACAGAGGAGTGAAAATAATTATCAGAAGAGTTGTTCAAGAGCCAAGGGCTATTTGTGGAGAGCTTCAGAAAGACCTGGAATTAGCAGGTAAAATTGTAAGAATGAGTAATGTGCTCAACTGCCATGGCATGTATGCACGCTCACCACACAAAACACAATTGCTGAAGTAAAAGCATGTTTCTGCAAAACATTTAGACAAGCCTGTGAAATACTGGGAGAATATAGTCTATTCAGATGAGACCAAAACTGAACTCTTTGGATGCCATAATACACACCATATTTGGAGGTCAAATGGCACTGCACATCACCCCAAAAACACTATACCAACAGTGAAGTTTGGAGGTGGGTACATCATGGTGTGCTGCTATTTTGCAGCATACTGTACTGGCAAATCTCATGTCATTGAGGGAAGGATGAATTGAAAAATGTACCAAGACATTCTTGATAAAAATATTTTGCCATCCACCAGGATGATGAAGATGAAACAAGGCTGTACATTTCAGCAAGACAATGATCCTGAACATAAGGTTTCAAAAAAAGAAAATAAAGCTGCTAGAATGGCCCAGCGAATCACCTGACTTGAATCCAATAGAAAATCTATGGAAAGAACTAAAGATCAGAGTTCACAGAAGAGGCCCACAGGACCTTCAAGATTTGAGGACTGTTGCAGAAAGAGAGGGTTGGGACTTTAGATGAGGCATTACCTCAGCTTCCGATGCACACACTACTGCCAGCCCTGGTTTTTCCATCCAGATTTTTTGTTTCTATATGATAGTTATACATGTAAGTAGATGGATATGCTGTTCCCATAAGCATCCTGTCTCCATGCTTAGGTATTTCATGGGATTCATGTGTCATTGATATATTTTTATTTTTATGTTTTTTCTGTAGACAATTATTGCATCCGCCCCTGAAGAAGTGGATACTCCCACAGAAACACGTTGGGCTTTTGTGTGGATACACTACAGTTTTTACCTAACAGCATATTATGCCTTATCTATTTACTACTTCAATTTCTTGTCATGAAGGATGGTTTTATATTTGGCCTCTATGGAGATATACCATGTCCTTACCCAACAATGTTGTATGGTTTACCTTATATTTTATTTGTCAATGTTTTTATTTGAGTTTAAGATTATACAGGACATAGTGATTTACAGTATAGTGTCATGTTAACATTACCGTGCATAGGATTGTATGCTGAGAACTCTTGACCCAGATATAATGCATTAGTAGTAGTTGACCTGTGCCACTGGTAGTTGTTCTTTTCTAAGTGTACTTATGTATAAACTTATACGACTTTCGCTCTCTGGTCATGTTGAGAAACCTACCAGAATGGCTAGAGGTAATCTATCTCTGTAGTGGCGCGGGTCAACTCATATAGATTGTTGATTTATCCCCTGGGGTTTCTTAAGCAGATATTATCATATCAAGCTCGATGCAAAGGGTAACAGTTAACAATAAACAAAAATTCAGAAAGAATAAGAGATCGAACAATTCCCTGCCGCCATAAGTGCTGCTTCGTGTGAATGGGTATAGTTTAAGTTGTCACCTTATGAACATGCCACGGCCGGGCGGCCCACACCGGAGACACCCCAACTGGGTTCACTTTTGCGTCTCCGGGTTACGCCCCCACCGCCTCACCATCATCCAGTGAACTCCCTGTCAAAGTTAGATACTTGTTTACAAAGTGACACAGTCGTCTGTCCATCCACGAGTGCCATGGGTGCCAATGTTTGGTAGTTTTTTCCTCCTTGCATTGACTAGAGGCATGCATGAGTTCGTAGCTACAGTGTGTGTTAATCAAGTCGATTGCGTCAACTATCTTCAGTATTTGGGTAGTCTTCCATAATCTCATAATGCTCAACCTGGCAGTCAACAATACTTGTGTCACCACATGCCTACTTTGGTATTGGATATTTTCTATTGTGAGATTCAGGATTCCCAGCTCCGGTGAGACCCTCTGAGGTGCTCCTGTAATGTCGGTCAGTATTTGGAAAATGATTTTCCAATAGCTATGTAGTAGGGTACATTTCCACATTAAGTATGTGATGTCTCCCGCTGACTTTGTGAATCTCCAACACAAGTTGGAGTTATGGTGTCAATCCAAGTTAGTTTTGCTGGTGTCATGCACCACCTAAGGTGGATTTTGTATGTAAGTTCCCAGAGTGCCGAGCATTGGGTTGCTGTGAATATTGATTGCAATGCTGTGTGCCATTGTTTTTCAGAGAAGTTGGAACCTAGATCCTGTTCCCATCTGGAGTGGGCTTTGTTTTTTAAGAATACGCGCTTATGTTGTATACTGTTGTACAGTATTGATATACCTTTATCTGTTTTGTGGGAATTATTAAAGAATGACCAAATCGTGTGTGGTACTGAGTAAAGGGTGGGAGTAATTGCCTTAAGGCATGCTCTTACCCTATGGTATGTGAAAAGTTCTGTGTGTGGAAGGTTGTATTCTGATTGCATTTTTTGGAAGGATTTGATTTGTGAATTAGTGCTTAGGTTTGCTAGGTGCACTATCTCCAGTGTCTTAAGTTCAAGTCGCTAGTCACCTGTTCAAGGATCCCTATCGGGAACAGAGGTTGTACATTCTCCGGGTGTTGTTTCACTTTTTTTATCATAGTTTGCCATGCGGAGGCTGCAGCTTTAGTGGTGGGTGCTGCTGCTGAAGGGATACGTGCTCCCAATGGTGTGCTTATTATCCAATCCCTCAGACGAGATTGGATTATGGAGGTAGCCTCCATATCGCTCCATATTTTAGTGGGTGTGGGGAGAAACCAATCCTGGATTGGTGCTAATATGGCTGCTGTGTGATAATCTTCAAACTCTATTGATCCTGTCCCTCCTGCCTGTTTGTGTTTAACTAGAATTGTCCGTGCGCATCTCGGCCTACTTCCTTTCCAGATGCACTGGTTGAGGGCAGTCTGGAGTGATTTGAAATATGATTTGGGAAGTTGTATTGGGATGGTTCTAAAGGGGTACAGTATCTGCGGTAAGTGTAACATTTTAAAGGCTGCCAACCTTCCGCTCCATGTTAATTCGTGTCTGGTCAGGGTACTGGAATCTGATTTAAGCTTTTCTAAGGCTGGTGCATAGTTTGTGGCAAATAGTTTTTTAACCAAATTGGGTAATTGGATCCCCAGGTAGTTAATACTTTAATTTGCCCATATGAATGGGTGTTGAGACTGGAGTAGATTACTTATAGTTGCGTTGATACCCATTTCCAACACATAAGATTTGGTTACATTTGCTTTATAGTAGGAGACCTTGCTAAAAAGATCCAGTGTTTGTCGTACTTCTACCAGGGAAAGAGCCGGGTTAGACAACATTAAAATTATATCGTCTGCAAATAGACTAATTTTATGTATCCTTTTGGCAATGTCTATTCCAGATATCAGTGTGTTATTCCTGATTAGTTCTGCTAGGGGTTCTAGGGATAGATTGAATATTAATGGGGACAGCGGGCATCCTTGCCTGGTGCCGTTTGTTATATGAAAAGGTTTGGAGATCATTCCTGATTATAGTACCTGGGATGATGAATTAGTATACAGGGCCATTATTGCTGTTAAGATGTGTCCCGAAAAGCCAAACTTTTGACGGACTCGTCGGAGGTAGGTCCAGTGCACTCTGTCGAACGCCTTCTCTGCATCCAGAGAGAGGAGCAGAGAAGGCGTCCCGCTGACCTCCACATGGTGGATTACATTAATTAGTCTCCTGGTGGCGTCGGCCGCCTGTCGGCCTTTTGTGAAGCTCGTTTGGTCGGGATGTATCAGGGAGGGCATTATGTTATTTAGTCTGATGGCCAAAGTTTTAGTGTAGAGTTTAATATCTAGGTTTAGTAAGGATATGGGGCGGAAATTTTGTGTTTCGTTCAGCTCTTTCCCTGGTTTCGGCAGCGTTATAATAAGAGCTTGTAAGTTTTCTGATGGGAATTTGGAAGAGGAGACAGCGTCATTGTACATTGTCGTCAGACATTCTAGCAATTGTGGGAAGAATTGTTTGTAGTATTCACCAGTCAGACCATCGGGTCCTGGTGATTTATTGAGTGGTAGTGATTTTATGGTTTGGAGTACTTTGTGTTCTGTGAACGGTGCACTTAGGATGTCTAGTTGGTCTTGACCTAGTTTGGGCAGCCTTACCCTATCTAGGAATTTGTTTATGTCGTCTAGTGAGGGTTGCAGAGTCGTAGGGTCCTTTTGTAGGTTATAGAGATCGTCATAGTAAGTGCTGAACGCGTCGGCTATTTCTTGGGGATTCGTGAGTCGTTTTTTAGTGTGTGGGTGGTGGAGATAGTCGATGTGAGCTTTGGTTCTGTGCCCTTTTATTTGGTTCGCTAAGGCTTTCCCTGCCTTACCGGACGTATGGTAGTAAGAAGCTTTGATTCTCCTTTGGGACTTCTCGAAGGAATGAAGTAGCAAAGTGCGCAATTCTAGTCTTAGGTTGAGGAGTTGTGCGGAGGTTTGGGGAGTAGTATGTCGTTTGTTTTGTTCCTCTAGTTTGTCGATTTGGTCAGTCAGATCTTTTAGACGCTGCGTCCTCTTTCTTTTATTTCTAGAGGCTAACTGAATTAACACTCCACGTATTGTAGCTTTGTGAGCGTTCCACACCATGGCCACGTCGTCCACCGAGCCCATGTTGGTTTTGAAAAAGGATGTTAGAGATTTTCTTATTTCTGTTGCGTACTCTGGATCTTGTAAAATATAGCTGTTGGCCCTCCAAATAGGGTTCATACAATACTGAGATGTATCTCTGATCGCAATGGAAATTGGGGCATGGTCCGACCATGTCAAGGTGTGGATTGCTGAAGCTGATATATTCTGTAAGAGCCATTTATCTACAAGGAACATGTCAATGCGAGAATATATTCTATGTGATGGGGAAAAGTATGGGTAGTCTTTTTCCTCTCCGTGATGACTTCTCCATACATCAAACAAGCCGTGGGATTGCAGGAAGTGCTTTAAGGGGGAGCCCCTTCTCTTGGCAGCACTTGTTGAGTCAAGGTGTGTGTCCACTGTAGCATTAAAGTCTCCACACATTATGAATTTGCCCTGCTGTATTGGTTGAGCTGTGCGCATTACTTTATGGAGAAATCTGTTTTGTTGGGTGTTCGGAGCATAGAGGTTAATGATGGTGTATTGTTCTTTGTTGATAGAGCAAACCAGAATTCTAAATCTTCCATTTGGGTCTTCCACTTTGTGTTGCAGTGAGAATGTGACATTGTTTCTGATTGCTATGAGAACCCCTCTCTTTTTTTCGGAATAGGAAGCTGCGTAAATGTGGGGATGGTTTTTGTTGGAGCATCTGGGCGGTGCCAAAGCTGTAAAGTGAGTTTCTTGGACACAAAGGATGTCGCTGTGTTTGTCTTGTGCTGTTTGCCAAAGTGAGCGTCGTTTTGCTGGGTGGTTGAGCCCATGGGCATTGATTGACAGGATGTTAAGCGGCATAATGTTAGTGTTGTGAGGATGGTGAATAAGCGGCACTTACTGTTGGAGGCTTGTGTCTGCTGGGGTCCCGGCTTGAGGTTAATTGGTTTCTGAAGGTGTCAGTCGCTTGCAAGGTTGCAGATAGGACGAAAGTTGTTTGGCGTCACCCCCGGCGGCAGGATTGTAACTAAAGATAGAAGAAACGTAAAGAGAAAAAAAAAAAAAAAACAACTCGGTTGGTAACACGGTGGTTCTACCTGTTGAACGCAGGATCACCGTTGGGGGTTATAGCTCTAGAGCAACTTAGTGTTGTAGGATAGAGCCGCAGCTTGGGGAAGGGTATACTTTGTATCGATATGCCCTGCTGTTTCACTTTCAGTGATCCATTGGAGTTTTCCTACCTCTTTCACGTTGGAGTTTAGCGGTACCAGCAGAGGGGTACAATTGGGTAGAATCTGATGGCGAGTCTGGTATGATCCCCCAGTGGTGAAGAAGTTGAAGGCCTTCTTGAATGTTTTCCACTTTGTGAGTAGTATCTTGCCGTGAGATTAACAATGTGGCCGGCTACTTCCATTTGAATTAAATTTTGTGGTTATGTAGACCTTTCGTGATGGGGTTTAATTCTCTCCTTAGTTGAAGAGTGTATCTGGATAGATCAGGGAATATTTGTACGTTTTCGGACGGTTGTGGAAGGGCGGACATTTTTATTATTCCGGCTATGAGTTTTTCTTTTGTCTGGAAAAAGTGGACTCTCATCAGGACGTCTCTAGGTACCGATGCTATGAGATTTATGTGTTTTGCGATTCTTTGAATGCGATCTATGATTATATCCCTTGGGGAGGCTTCGGGAATAACTATACGCATAAGTTCCTTAGCTTATCTTTGTAATTCCTGTGGTTGGATATTCTCTGATATGCCGTGTAATTTGACATTGTTGAGGCATGATCTGTCTTCCAAATCAGCTATTTTTGCTCTCATCCAGGTTTGTTTCTCTTTTACCTCATTAACTGTGTCTATGATATCAGTAACTGTAGATACGCATGCCTCCATCCCAGTTTCAATACACGTCACTCTTTCTTGGATGTGACCTATATCAGTGGAAACCTTCATGAATATGGAAGATAGGTCATTCATCAGCGAAGTTTGGAGGGAAATGAGCATGTCTTTAAGAGTAGTGTCCAATACCGGTTGGCCAGAAGTTGGGAAAGCAGCCATGGAGGAGCTCAGTATGGCGTTGTCTCCTAGCGCTTTGGCTGCAGGGTCTGTCGGTTGTGATTCAGGTGATACTGCGTCTATACGCATTCTGGCTTTGGCTGGGCTCCCCGTTATAGGGTTTTCTCCTGCGAGATGTGTGGGAGGAGGTGGACTCGTTACCCTGGGAGGTTCTGCTGTAGAGTCATCCGGTAAATCTGTGTATGCTTCGCTAGATTGTTTCCCATTTTGGGCTTTGTTATTGGTGGGAGCTGGATTGAAGAAAAGTGATGTCAGTTTTTGTGTCTTGTGATCCCCCACTCTCTTTCTGGACATAGTTGTGGGATGATTGTAGGAAGTAGTGTATTACGGGCTCTGGTTGCTTTCGTGCTTCCCCTTACTGCAGGCAAGGTGTTCTAGGCTACCATCGTGTATTTAAGGTTGAGTGGGTCAATATGGTATAGGACCTGTAGTAGCCCCTGATAATGGTCTAGTGGATCTCAACTGGATGTTCTTTGTATACTCGTCTTGTCTGTGCTTGTATTTCTCAGGTGTTCTTAATGTTTTATATGACTTAAGCAGTAGGTTGGCTGAGTTCCAATATGGCTGCTTCTAGTTTGTTAGTGTACCTTTGGTGGACCCCCTGGTGTTGTCAGGCTCTACTTGGGTCACAGTCCGTTCCCACAGTGCTTTCTTCTAATTAGCTCCTGTAGATGAGTCCCTTAGGGTGGTAACAGCAGCCCGCGGCGTTCTCCTGGGAGTCCCAAGATGGCCGCCGCTCCTTAGTTAGCTAGGCCTCTATGGGGCCTCGGGCTCGCATGTCGGCCGCACGTTGAAGTACTTTCTCGTTATTCCCGGCGGGGCGCGGAGGTGGCTGTAAGACCTCTGGGAGTCCTGATAAGCCTCCGGTAAGAATACTCCCTGGGTGGTGGTAGTGTGGGCCTCCCGAGGCGGGAGCGGTGCGTACGGAGGGTACGGGGTACCGGCTGTCCCTTTCTCGGCCTTTTCCTGGTCCCGTGGCTATTATGTCCCGTACAGTGGTCCCCCCCCTCCTGGGTTTGGTGATGTGTGCCCAGATGTGCAATTTAATTCAGACCGGTGGCTGGATTCAGTAGGTAGATTCAGTAGGTAGAGGCCTAACAAACTGCATAGACCCGAGGTGATATGAACGGCCATTCTAATTCGCTGATCCGAGGTCTGCGCCTTTCAATTTTGGGTGTAGGGTGTTTGACGGGCTATGTGTGACTCGTCTGTTTTGTTTTGAGATCTCACCCGTCCCTGGGAGCGATGGATTCCTGTGCATTCTCCCGATTCACCTCAGAGCTTTCCTGAAAGACATCCAGCATCGTGCTCTGTTGGTCACGCCCCCCCTTACCTTATATTTTATCTGTTTATGACTTAAATCATGGAAGGTGGTCCCATATGCTGTTATGTTAATAGCTACATCAATATTTATCTACATGGTCTGGAATGGGCCATTGACGTGTGTTCTTTTACTAAGAAACATAGGCAGTATGCATTTTTTTAAAATGTTTTGTTTTACATTGACGCAAGAGAATAAATACCTTATCATTCACATTTATGAGTTATTTGTTGGCTGCTCACCACATCTAACACAAAAGTCCCAACCATCTCTTTCTGCAACTGATTCAGGGATGGAGACATTTTTACGTCTCATTTAAAGCCCCAAACCTCTCTCGTGTGGAAGAATGGGCCAAAATAACATTTGAGCAATGCATGAGACTAGTTTCTCCATACAGGAGGCATCTTGAAGCTGTCATTACCAACAAAGGATTTTGTATGAAGTATTAAATACATTTCAGCTAGCGTGTTCAATATTTTTATCCCTGTCATTCCATTTTATTACACATAACTTCATTTCTGAACTTGTTTGTTTTGGTTTCTTCGTATGTATGGATAGCATGGGTTGTAACTGACATGTGGTGAAAATATCATGTCAATAACACCTTTTATTAATAGATTTAACTAGAAAAAGGGTGACGTGTTCAATACTTATTTTACCCGCTGTATATGTATTTTCTGTGTATGACATTTGTTTTCAAATTATAGCTCGGCCTTTATCAGTGAATGGAACGTTATCTTGACAATCCCAGTGGTAACACAATTAAAGTTTTTCAGTAATCTGTCCCTTGGGGTGTAAGCACACAAATACAAACAAACATTTCTCATTATTTGATTATTATATCAATAGATCAATAATCCCCTATGAGAAGAGAAGCCTTAATTTTCACACATAAAAGGATTAGGTAAAATATGTTCAGGTCATTTCTTCAACACTAAAAGAGTCTTCATTGATTTCAGATGGATAATTTCATGGATGATATTAACAGAAAATTCACAAACAAGCAAAGAGCGGTGTGAAAAGCTTTGTTCATTGAAACATCTAAATGTTAAGAAAAAGCCACAAATGGATTTTAAAAAAAGACTAAAAACCAAGATATTTTTATGAATGTTTATAGCATAATTATTACCTGTTTTATGAATTCTGTATTATCTGCAAGAGTATAAAACTGACCACAGACCAGAGATGTTCGGCTGTTTTCTTAGGGTCCACATAAAGCCATCCAGCCTTCCATTGGTGCCCATTTCTAACCATTTTGTTAATGTTATTTATTTATTATTAATTTAATTATTATTAATATTATTTATCTCTCCTAATCTAAACAGCACCATACTTTACCTATTACATTCCATTAGTGTTGGCATGTTCAAGAATTGTCACACATGTAGTGAATGTGCCCAGAGAAAATGTCTTTAGTGTTACTATAGTAAAGTTCTGCACCCCAAATAATTTATAAAGGAATATATGGTAGCTGCCATTGATAACCTGTTTTAAGCATGAGATGAGGTTGTAGGGTGGAGGGGAGGGTAGTTGTTTGGTACCCAAGATGAAGGCAAGGCGCACAGAGACCAGAGAAAATGTCTGAAAAACAGTGATTAAGTGCTAGCTTCACAATGCAAGTAATGTAATGTCAGAGTCTCTATATTACAGAGAATACAGGAGCAAGGGCTCTTGGCTATGTTAGCAGCACATCGGAGTAGTTCCAGCACTCAAGTTGTCACTAAACAAGGCTTAAGTTACCAGAGCAGCATCTCTATCGACTTCACAAATGTGCGTCAACTGCAGTGGGGTAGTACTATTTATTAGCATTGCCCTCACTAAAGATGGTGGCTGAGGTCATCCAGTGTTGCAGCACTCAATTGGACTGCTGTTCCCCTAGTGACACCTATGAAGGCCTCAGAGGAACAAAGTTCTTCTCATCCTCCATACCCTCTGTACAGTGATCAGCAACTCAGTGCCACCTACAGAGAGGAGGGTAAACTGCACCTGCCTACAAGGTTGTCATCTTTATCCTTGCTTAACTACATTATGGGGTTGATTAACCACTTCAGCCCCGGAAGGATTTCCAGCTTTAGGACCGGAGCCCTTTTTGCGATTCGGCACTGTGTCGCTTTAACTGACAATTGCGCGGTCGTGCAGTGTTGTACCCAAACGAAATTTGCGTCCTTTTTTTGCCCACAAATATAGCTTTCTTTTGGTGGTATTTGATCACCGCTGCGTCATTTCTGATCGCCGCTATAAACAAAAGAAGAGCGACAATTTTGCAAAAAAACCCAAATTTCTTACTTTTTGCTAAAATACAAACCCAAAAAATATATAAAAAAAAATTTTTTTTCACCGGTTTTGGCCGATTTATATTCTTCCTCATATTTGTGATAAAAAAATCGCAATTGGCGTTTATTGATGATGAGAATTCATTTTTGGGTTTTT
Source organism: Glandirana rugosa (assembly GCA_018402905.1). Classification (NCBI taxonomy): domain Eukaryota; kingdom Metazoa; phylum Chordata; class Amphibia; order Anura; family Ranidae; genus Glandirana; species Glandirana rugosa. Next base: position 1,860,582 of record BLSH010443693.1, on the reverse strand, counting down.
TATTATTTTTAAATTTTTTACTAGTAATGGCGGCGATCTGCGATTTTAGCGGTACTGCGATATTTCAGCGGACATGTCGGACCATTTTGACACTTTTTTGGGACCATTGGCATTTATACAGCGATCAGTGCTATAAAAATGCACTGATTACTGTGTAAATGCCATTGGCAGTGAAGGGGTTAACCTGCAGGGGGCGCTCTAAGGGTTAACTGTGTTCCCTGGGCATGTTCTTACTGTGGGGGGACTGCCCTAGCTGGGGAAGGGAAGTGGTCACAGCCTCCATGTACAGGAAGGCTGTGATCACAGCCCTTCCCCCTTCACAGAACGGAGGTCCGTGTTTACTTACACGGACCTCCGTTCTTTCACTCCGGGGGGGGCATTGCGGGTGGCCGGCGGAGATCGACTCCGCCGCACCCGCTCCCTGGCCCTCCCCGAACACAGTGAGCGTGCGGGCGCGCCTCCAACGGCGCGCGCGCGCTCACTAGGCTCGATCCCGCAGCCGCCGTCATATGACGGCGATTTGCGGGAAAGAGCCACCTTGTCGCCGTCAGATGCCGATCGCCGGTCGGCAAGCGGTTAACTTAAACTGGAGAGTGCAAAATCTGGAGCAGCTCTGCCTAGAAACCAATCAGCTTCCAGATTTTTTAGTCAAAGCTTAATTGAGCAATTGAACATAAATCCATAGTCAGACAACAAGCTTAAGTTGGAAGCTGATTGGCTAACGTGCACAGCTGCACCAGATACTCTGCCGTTTTAGAAAATCAACCTCTATGAGTCTCTGACCTGGAACAAGGATGTATTCATACCTCCCAATGTTTTCAAATGACAATGAGGGACACCTAATAGCAAGTATTTAGGCATATGATACACACCCTGCCATGCCCCCTTAAAGGAGAATTATACAAAAAAAAGATTTGTTAAATCCACAAGTGCTTTTTTTACCACCACTATTCCTTTATATTGGCTTTTGAACTTTACAAATGCAGCAATTTTAGAAATTGGATAAAAGGTTTAGCACTGGGAAACACCTTTTGAAAGATAATATATAGCTATATAGATCAGACCAAAATGAAGGACAAAGGAGGAGGAAAGATGGACAGAGGGACTTTGTTCCAAATCAAGTACATTCCCTCAAAATCAAAGACAGTTGGGAGCTATGTGTATGTATTAGGTGTTCTGAGAGCTTATATCCACATGCTTGTTCCAGGTCAGGGACTCACTGAGCAGTGAAGGAAGTGTAATAACAAAAGAACTGGAGCATGTTGAAGGAAAGACTAAAATACCCATTGCTCTTAGTTTGTAATACATTGCAGTGGAAATACCTTTTTCAAATCTTCTTCCACCTGCTCATGTGACTGTAAAGCTCCAGCGGGTATCTCTATGTCTCCTCAATGTCTCCCCTGCCCTCCACAGCAGCTATTCAAGCACAGATTGTACTTGAATAGCTCAGTATTCAATAAAAACCGACCTAACTTGCAGCTGCAAGCACCAAAGCGATAAACACTTCAAAGAAGCAATAAATAAACTGTGCTGCACTAATATTACAAAATATAAAAATATGTGTATAAATAAATAATCAATTGTGTGTATATTACCCACAATAAGTGTACAACTTTAAATAGCATGTATATATTACCACAAAATAATATGTACTTTATATATCACCACATATGATCAAAAAAAATGAAAAACATCAATTAGTGAAAAATTTCCATCTGTGATAATTTGTCCATCCACTTGCAATGCTTCCAATACATGCAAGGAATTCCACATCCACCCTCTCTCCTGGTGCACTAGTGACCCCCATCTCTATGATCTGGGACTTCAACATCCAAGCAGGAAACTACTTGAAATGGCAATTCTCGTCTCATATCTTCAGAGACGTCTGGACTGATGCATGCACCCTATGGAATATTCCATAACAATCTGGTCTTTGTGACACATATGGACATCTAAAACATTGAGGATTCATTTCCAAGTTGGTGATGGAATATACTCACTGTGAGCAACCTGGAACATGATAGGTGTGCGAGGGAGGTGATATCCATGTTCACACATATCTTTTGGCTGATTCATTATTGCTTTGGCTACAGTGCCTTTGTAGAACCCCCTTTCACTGCAATTACAGCTGCAAGCCCTTTTGGGTATGTCATTACCAGGTATCAATACTTTTTCAAGGCACTGTATATGCCTATATATCTACGAAGCTGACATAACTGTACACAATCAGTGAATATTGATCATCCTCTGGACCACACCATACTTTGATTCATAATTAACTGAGGATTTGCCCATCATTTCACCATATATTCTGGATAGGGATGGGCGAACATTTAAATGGTATATATAGTCAGCGCAGTGATCTAAAAGGTAAGCAGCTGAACACAATAGGCAATTTATCAAATCCTAAGAAAGTTCCACATATAACAAGGTGCAGCGCTGTGCGACGTGGAACAATATACACCTTGAAAGAATCCTAAACTATTTAACGGATAACACAAGTCGACGAATGGAAAATCTAGTGACGCGACTGATATATATGGTAAATTTACAAGCGGGTAGGGATAGGTCTTATATACCACTTTACTACCCGTTTAGGAGTCAATTAATACTTAGTTTCATACCACACCAGGTCTCCTACTAGTTATAAGTGACTAACACATGTCAATACAGTCGAAGCATCTATATATCCGTATATGTCACGGAACTTTTTCATAACTATGGACCATTACTGTATGGGTTTTCCCGAACGTCGACATTAACGT
>BLSH010443693.1:1842908-1854762 GCA_018402905.1 Glandirana rugosa | reverse complement strand
TTCCTAAAGTATATTTTTAAACTACTTACATTTTTAATGAACTTGCCCGCTTTGTAGCTATACTGAAGCACGTTGATTGGACATCTGAGATCAGATGACGTGTAGGTCCAGTATATATGCGGGTGGTATCGTCACTTCCGCATCCGCTGACGAAGTTCCGGTTCGTGGAACGCAACGCGTCCGGAAGCAGGAAGTGACGTCACCCGCGACCTTCACTGTCTGCACATTGAGGTTTCTCCTCCCCTGTGACGCTCAAGAGGAGTTAGGAGAACTTTCATGTCAAGCTTTTAGCCATGCACTGGGCTTCAGTGCTACTTATGTAAGTTATCTTGCTTTTTATTCAATAAATGTGCCTTTCAAGACGGAGAGCACTAGATGTGGTCTTTTGCCTTTCATATCCTTTTCATGGTGATGTGCTGATGAATGCTTACTGGAGGATCCTGTTCGTGAGGATCACCGGGGATGTCTATCTGATACTTGGAGCAATCAACTTCCCTCTTTTGAGTATAAACAAGGCTGGCATTGGCTCCTGTAATAAGAGCCCACCTGGTGAGGTGAGAGGCTAGTGTTTACGGTGGAGGTGGAGTGACACTACAGCACTACTTTGAAGATTATTGCACTGTGGCACACTGGGTGCTTTCATAGGGATGGGCGAACGGTTCAGCCCGAGCATAACTTTGGGCCGAACGTTCGCTGCTTGGTCGTTTGGCGAACAGCCGAGCAAACGGGGCGTTCGACTGTCTATTCTGCCCCCCAAACTGACCGCAATGCATTGGGGCGCTGAACAGTGCTTGCAAGCCCTGATTGTCCTTCCCGGGCCTTCCAGGTTCCCCCGCCTTTCTGATTTCCCTCCCTGTCCTATCCTCTCCCATCCATTTCCCTCATCTCCTTCCCCCTTTCCCTCTTTCTGTTTCCCTTTTCCTCTCCCCTCTGTCCTTTACTTTCCCATCCCCTTCCTCTACCCCCTCCTTTCCTTTTTCTCTCCCCCTCTTTTCACTCACGTGGGCTTCTCTTTACCATAGAAATATTATTTATGGATTCTGATATTATCCATTTTTATATGCTCAGTTACTGCACTTCTTCTGTCCCCCATGTCCACCGTGGGGGGATAGCCCTAGAGCATGTTTCGTGGCTTGCGGATCTGAGGGCAATTCCACCTGGGTAAGCAACTACTTCTACAAATACTTACCTAATCCCAGTTATTCTTATCCTTTGAATGTATCTTTTGATTGTATCTTTTGACTGTGTATATTATGCTATATTGTATTCAAATTTTCTAGATCTCCTATATCCTATTCTCCTTAAGAAGCGGAATCCTCCGCAAAACCGGTAGAGAACAAAGAGAACAAATTGAGATCTTCATTACAAGGCCTCTGGCTATACCAGAGAGCCATAAGCAGCGCCTCAATTTTCCTCTAGGGGCTGTAATTATTGTTTTTATTATATGTGTCTTATTGTGTTTTTGTCTTCATGTATATAATTTCTTCAATAAATTGTTATATTTTAAACAATTGTGTGATCCCTGGGTGTCAAAATAGTCCATGCTTCCTATTCAGGTAATGGTCTGCTATTGGGGCACTCCATACCACCCCCTATCTACCATAGTGCATTGCAAGCCCTGATTGGCTGAAGCAGTAAAAGCTTCAGCCAATCAGGGCACAGAGCACTATAAGAGTCATGATTGGACACTGTCATCATGACATGGCTCACCCCCACAATATAAAAGTATTCTTACAATGGCAGCCATTTTCATTGTGATTTTGACGTGGAGAGAGATAGAACAGGGCTCTGTTCAGTGCTATTAGTTAGTGTGCTATACTGTGCTTATATGTGTTGATTAGATCTAATATGCTCCACCAGTGGTTACATAACCATGTTGAAGATTAAGGGCGATAAAGGGCATCCCTGTCTCATTCCGTTTGAAATCTGAAAGGGGGCTGATAGCATATCTGAGGTGTACACTTTAGCGGATGGGGTAGAATACAATGCCATTATGGCATGGTGTATGTGGCCTTGGAAACCAAATTTATTGAGAACTGTGAAAAGATATTTCCCGTGGACTCTATCGAACGCCTTCCCTGCATCCAAAGATAGGAGCAGAGAAGGCGTTCTTGTGGTTTCAGAGTGGTTTATGATGTTAATCACTCTTCTCGTTGCGTCAGATGTTTGTTGGCCTTTCGTGAAGCCTGCTTGGTCCATATGTAGTAAGGATGGAAGAATGTTAATTAGTCTGTTCGCTATTAGTTTGGCATATAATTTAATATCCACATTGAGTAGGGAGTTTGGTCTGAAGTTTTTCGGGGATGAGGGTTCTTTACCGGGTTTCGGAATCATTACAATCATTGCAGTTAGCATTTCTGGGGGAATGAGGAATGTGCTGCTGCTTGGTTAAAGACTTGTGTCAGGAGGGGGGATAAGAGGTGATGGAATTTTTTGAAGTACTCTCCTGTGAACCTGTCTGGCCCAGGGGATTTAAAGCTAGGTAGGTTGCAGATGGCTTGCTGGGTTTCCTGAATAGAGAAAGGCTCATTAAGATGGGATAGTTGTTGGGAGGAAAGAGAGGGAAGGTTTATATGATTGAGGAATGTGTTTATTTCTTCCTTAGTCGGTTGGTGTTTATTGATCTCGTTTTTTATGTTATAGAGGCTGCTGTAGTAGCTGCTAAATGTATCAGCGATTTTTTGGGGGTTTATGATCTTTTCGTTGGATACTGGGTGGAATATGTAGGGGATTTTAGCTTTTAGTCTTTGGCCCTTAATCCTAGAAGCCATGATCTTGCCTGCTTTGTTTCCTGTAGAGTAGTGTAAGGCCTTAATTTTTTTTTTGGTTTTTCTCAAAGGATTCCAAGAGGAGGGATCTAAGTTCTAATCTTAGAGAGAAAATTTTGGATTGAAGGAAGTGGGAAGGGTCAGTTTTGTTGCTGGTTTCCGCTTCAGCTATCTCTGCAGTGAGCTTGTCTAAACGCAGTGACCTGTTCTTTTTGGCACTGGCCCCGAGCTTGATAAACACACCTCTAATTACTGCCTTATGAGCATTCCACACAGTCACGGGGTCTGTATTTGGGGTGTGGTTGAACTGGAGGTACTCCTCCAGTTCTTTACATATTGTGCTGTGGTTTTGAGGATCTTGCATCAGGTAGTCATTAACCCTCCATAAAAATGTGCAGGGGTGAGACGGTTTGTCAGCAAAGGTAATGCTAATTGGAGCATGGTCCGACCAAGTAACTGTGTGGATGCTCGAGGCTGCAACATTCTGAAGTAACCATTTGTCAGACAAAAAAAGGTCAATACGCGAGTAGGTCTTGTGACGCGGGGACAGGTACGTATAATCCCTCTCCTCCGCGTGACAACACCTCCAGATGTCATATAAGCCATTTCTTAGCAGTGGTTGAATCCAGCTTGTTGTCCAGTACCTGGTTAAAGTCCCCACACATCAAGAGATGGCCGTAGTTCAGGGATTGTGCTTGTTTTGTAAGCTTTCTCAGAAAAGCCATTTGGCAAAAGTTGGGTGCGTACAGGTATACTAGAGTATATTGTGCATTGGCGATAGAGCACAAGAGAATTATAAATCGTCCTTCGGGATCAATGATAGATTTGTGGAGTTCGAAGTCTAAAGTATCACGTATGGCGATGAGTACTCATCTTTGTTTTTTTGCGAAGGAGGATTTGAAGATGTGTGGGAAGTTTTTGTGGAAGCATGGAGGAGTGTCGTTTTGGGCAAAGTACATTTCTTGTATACACAAGATGTCACATATAAGTGTGGTTGCTGTTTTCCACATAGAGGTTCTTTTCATGGGGTGGTTAAGACCCTTTGCATCTATTGATACCACAGTGAAAGTCATGGTGCAAGTGAGACTGAAGCTGGTTGTAGCGATAAGAAGGGAGAGAGAGAGACTTACACTTTCAAGGAGAATGGGGTAGTTACAAACAGGGTAGCAGTGTAATAGACTTCAGCCAAAGTTGTGGAGGAGGATGTCTGGGTCCTTGCCTTGGTCCCACCTCAATGAGAAGTAGTAGTCCGTCCAATATACCGGATTTGCGTCTGTTTAAACTGTGACTTCTGTAGGGAGAGAGGTAAACAAAGCGTAACAGGATTTCAACAAATGAGAAGAACATAAGGATGGTTAGCTGTTAAGAACTCTGTGAGTAGCTGACAGTTGTAGGGGGAGAGTTCAAGGCCTGTCTGGTTCTGAGCCAGAAGCCCAATCGAAAGGTGGATTGTTGCTGTGTGGACATAAGGAGACTCATTTATGTTGAGAGTTATATTTTCCTCATCGTCTTTGGCCATGTTGAGGAGCTGTGGAGTAGTCAGATTTGGCGTGGGTCTCTGATGGTAGCTCTGGCATTATTCCCCACGAGAGAAGGAGTCGCATTCCACTATCCACGTTAGATATTGAGTGCGTTGTGCCATTCCTGGATATGATCAAGGTTGCCGGGTGGCGCCATTTGTAGATGATCTTGTGATTGTTGAGGGCTTTGGTCACTGTTTTCAATTGTCTTCTTAGCTGTAAGGTATGTTGAGAGAGGTCTGCGAATATTTGGAGACCTGTAAACGGCTCCGGTAGAGGATGTGCAGATCTTGCCTTGGTCAGGAGCAGCTCCTTAGCTTGAAAAAAGTGGACCTTCAGCAGGACATCCCTGGGTACTGAGTCTTCCAGGTGGCAATGGTTGAAATAATTTAGTAGCGTATGTTAGCAGATCTGTGGGTGGCACTGTTTCGGGGACTCCCCATATTTTCAAATTGTTTTGCCTCGAGCAGTCCTCGAGGTCTGCTAGTTTACTTTTAATCCAAAGAGTATCTTCTTTTTGCTCTGCATATGCATCTACAAGGTCATTCACAGTTTCCATGCATTCTCCCATCTTGTTTTCTATATGTTGTACCCTGTCGTCCATGTGTTGCAGAGAATTTGTTGATGATTGACGAGAAGGTAATCGTGAGGGAGTCATGCAGGGAGAGGAGCATATCTTTCATGGTAGAATTGAGGGCTGGTTGCCCTGTAGTGTGGAATGATGCTATAGAAGGTTGGGGTGAGGTGCCTGCTGTACTCCCTGTGGCTTGGTTGAGGGGGGTCCATCTTCATTTTTGACTTGGCCGGGCTTTGTGAGGATGGGCTAGTTGGAGGTGATTGGAGGGGGGATGATGGTAAGGGTGTAGCGTCTCCGGCAGTTGGGTCTGCATCAGGCAGGTCTGTATAAGCTTTGTTATGTCGCATTGCTCAAGTGTTTGCGTCAGATTGGATTTTGTCGCTGTCAGGCTCCGGCCATTGAAAAAAGGCCGTAAGTTTTTTGCATCTGCGTTCCTCCTTCCTCTTGTGGGACCTCACCAGAGTCAGTGCAGAATGAGATAGTCTTTGCTATATCCCCTTATGTGGCTGAGGAGTATCGATCGGGCTGCAAGGGCTCTTGGTTTAGGTAGCCATCATGGTTTCTTACTAGTCAGTTTCTGTAATGAAGTAGGTGGGTCGGGTGCACCAAGATGGCTGCTTGTGGCAGTGAGTGCAGCCATAGGGAGTAGTAGTATTGCTAGGCCCCAGTAGTCTTATGCTGCCTTATTACAAGAGTATAATAGGTGGTGGGGTGGATGTGTAGTGTTTGCTGTGGGCTGCTGCTCCCAACTATTTAATAGAGGCTGTAGGCCGCTGTTATGTGGCAGGATTCGAGGTAGGCCTCAGTAGGCCGTAAGGCAGGCCTTGGACTGTCCGAAGGATGAGAGCCTGGTGTTTTCAAGAGAAGCCTCCAGGATGGACGTGGAGGCTCTAGAGAGGCTGCCCTCAGTGTTGTCCCGTCGGATGGCTTCAAAATAGAGCGGAGGATGCTCCGATTTCCCGGACCGGCAAGGCCGCGAGAATCCCCGGCCTAAATTTAAGCCCGAGCGTGCACTCGCACTACTCGATTTACGAGTTGGCATGTGGCAGGGACCACAGGGAGGAAGGCTGGGGTAGCGGTTATCTCACCCAGGGGTCCATGTAGCAGGATTCCTGAGGTTGGATAATCCTTTCGCCGGAGCCATCCAGATGTCCTCCGTCCTCGATCGCTGCAAGTCACGCCCCCCAGCGGTTTAGACATTAATGGCTATGTATTTTAGTTATTTTGAGAGGATAGCAAATTTACACTGTTATAAAGCTGTACACTCACCACTTTACATTGTAGTAAAGTGTAATTTCTTCAGTGTTGTCACATGAAAAGATATAATAAAATATTTACAAAAATGTGAGGGGTGTACTCACTTTTGTGAGATACTGTATATTTATCTATTTTTTAAATGTCACTTTTGCTATAGTATATTCTACAGGTACACTTCCTCATGTGCAGGTTTCAGCATCCTCCAATCGTGTTTTTTAAGGTATTGTGGCTAAATGTTGCCCTTTAAGCCTCATTAAAAAACCCAGTCCCTCTGAATTGTACCTTTTCTAAATGTTTTAGCATGGTTGTGCTCAGCAACCCAAGCCTATTTTTTACCAAAAAGCTTGAAAATAGATTTTGAAAAAGGGTAAAAAAATAAGTATTCAGCTTCCATAAACTTCAGTCAGGCTGGATGTTATCTTTGGCATCTGTGGATTTCAGGCTAATCTCGCAAACTGAACCTAGGCCAGTTCGCTCACCACTAGTTCAGAAAAGTGAATTCATATCCTCAATTACTGTACTTTTAATGCGACAATATCTCAGTGCTTACCGATTTGTTGCCAAACCATTTTTGTTCTGTATAACGTCACTTAAAAAAAAAAAAAAATAAAGAAAACACTGGACAGCTTTAATCAATGTAGCATTCCTTGGAAAATATGTTGGTGTTTCTCGAGAGAAGCAGACAAGAGAAAATCAGACTGAGAGCTGATGAATCTCCAGGGAACCATACATCACAGACCTCTTGGAGAAGGTTAGCCCTTAAATTTAACAAGCCTAGATAGAAATGAAAGTCGCTTCCAAGACTCTGTGAGGAACCTGTTATTGGGATGTCAGTCGAATGGTTATCAGAGAGATTTCTCGTCTTCCTTCTTCTTTGAAGACGAAACTCTTTTGTAGCTTGAGAACAAAAACAAATGATAAAGTGACTTTTACACATTACACAAGACTCTATAGCTCCTTTCTTGTATTACCCTTTGCGCAACCTTGTGAAAGATTTTATTCTACGCACATCATTATTTTAACCCAGCTGTGCTAACACTGGTCTCCTTCAGCACCTTCCTGCCTGCTGCAGCATTATTGACAAGATAATGTTGGGGTTTCTGTGTCAGGTATAATGAGATATTGTACCTCTATGTGTCAAATTGATTATGCTATCCAATAAAGAATATGCGTGTGTAAAAGCAGGTGCTCTACAGCAGAGATCTAAACGCTTCCCATCTTGCTTCAAGGGGCACATCTGTTCCACATAATAGGACCTAAAATAAAGTAATGTGTGGATGTCATTCTGTTAAACATTGTAAAAATCAAACAAGCATGGATAGAGAAAAGCATACAAGTTTACTTAAAAGAAACCTTGTGTAATTTTAAAGGAAACCTCTGTTGAATAAAAAAAAATTGCTAACCTGCCATTGCCAACATTTTTTGAAAATGTCAGTTGCCTGGCTGCCATGCAGATTCAGTGAATGTAGTCATGAGAGGAAAGAAGGTTTGGTAATTATTTTCCCTGAGGGATGAAGCCCAAATTGTGGAGGGCTCATATTGCTTGGACATTGAAGAGCTCGTGAATTTACACAGGGATTTTAACTACAGGGATATTTTTTTTTCCATAAAGATTTTATTGGAATAAAAAAGTAATTCCAGCACAGCATATTTTAACACAGAATCAGGTAATACAGATCGAATAATACAAAAGTAGGTGAATACGACAGTGTGGTTTGCTGGAGGATTAACAGAGAGGGATATTTTAAGCATAGTTCCCAACTGTCCAAGATTCCATGGGGCTGTACTGGAATTTCAACAAAATCCCAGTGTAACTCAGCTCCACACTCAGACTTTTTTTGTATCGTCACCTCCACTGCCCCTCTTATCCGGCACAGGACTCACTCACCTCTTAATTCCTCCCTTGACAGATACTCTATTGGCTGGGCAGATTCATTATTGCTTTGGCTATATGCCTATGTATCTACGAAGCTGGAATAACTGTACACAATCAGTGAACATTGATCCTCCTTTGGACCACATCATGCTTTGATTCATAATTAAGTGAGGATTTGCTCACCATTACACCATATATTCTGTATCTGTCCTGGAATTTCAATTGTGTTGCTTGACAGATATGCTATTTTGTCTGGGTGCTATGAACTGTTACATACATAAGAACTCATTTGTGACCATGATTTAATCCCATTTATCATTAGGAACACCAGCCCTACCCCATACATATATAGTATAGATTATAGCTATCTTGCACAATACAGGGGAAATGTTTTGCTATGAGAGAGATGTGTGTATGTGTGATTTTAGGTGAGTTTGGTATGTGTGGTACCAATTTTAATATATGGATTTGTATAATCAAATTATTTTTGTTAATCAATAAAGTAATAATTTAATATAGTGCAGTGAGTTGCCATATATACAGTATCTCGCAAAAGTGAGTACACCCCTCACATTTTTGCAAATATTTTATTATATCTTTTCATGTGACAACACTGAAGAAATTACACTTTGCTACAATGTAAAGTAATGAGTGTGCAGCTTGTACGGAAAATAAAAAACAACATTTTTTCATGATTGGATGATAGAATCCAGCAGAGCTTCCCTTTATTTCAGAGCTTCCCCTCAGATCTAGAGCAAATTGGACAACATGATTTATGCCAGATTTATGCCAGATGCCAGACAACGGGAGATAATAGTTCACGAAAGCAGAAAGCACTGTTCTAAGCTCATGTATTTGCAAACCAGTGACTCCAAAAACACTGTTTCGCTAAAAGGGGCTGAGCACATGCTTGCTGATCCTGCCTTTCCTTGCCACCCAGTCTGCATTCCTGGATAAGGGTCTGGTGTGGATTTTGAGGAGGATCTTGTGAAAAAAAAAAGGTTTGGGCTTTGAAATCCATATCAGATTCTTTTTTTTCTAAATAGGAGTTTAGAATTAATTTTTAAAGGGGGCCCCATGCAAAAAAAAACTGAAAAAAATAGGTGTGGTCCCTCACAAAATCCATACTGGACTCATACCTGGACATGCAGCCTGGCTGGTCAGTAAAAGCTCTCCCTCTACTAAACCATACCAGGCCACTTGCCTTCAACATTGGGAGGGTACCTTGCCATGTGAATGGGGGCCTCAGCCCTCACATCTCTTGCCCAGTGGATGTGAAAGTCTGAGGGGGAGGGGGGGGTTATCGGTCTGGAGGCTCCCTTTAAGAAAAGGAGGTCTCCAGATATCTGACACTCCCCTTAATCTCCTACTCGAAGGAATAAGGGGTACATGGGATGATGTTGACCTGAACACAAGTTGTTTCCAGTCCGCTGAGCAGGAGAACTAAATGGCCAGATTCAGCTAGTGTGCCTGCCCACCTGAACTGCCGGTTGCTGCAGCCGGACATCATTCATTATTGGAGGTAGTTTATAATGTATATAGTAAATGTATTTTATTTGAATTTTATGTGATAGACCAACACAAAGTGGTACATAATTGTGAAATGGAAGGAACATGATAAATGGTTTTCAACATTTTTTACAAATAAATATCTGAAAAGTGTGACGTGCATTTGTATTCAGCCCCCTCTACTCTGATATCCCTAACTAAAATCTAGTGAAACCAATTGCCTTCAGAAGTTCCCTAATTAGTTACTAGAATCTACCTGTGTGTAATTTAATCTTAGTATAAATACAGCTGTTCTGTGAAGCCCTCAGAGGTTTGTTAGAGAACCTTAGTAAATCCAAAAATAAACATATACATGGAATGTAGAGAATTCTGAGAGAGAGCTGCAGCTCTTCACTGAGATCAGGAGGTGGGCGGGACTGAACAGCTAACATCAGCTTGTCCCGCCCACCTGCCGACATCAAGCTGAAAATCTGACACCTCTTTCAGCATTCTCTGCATTCCAATGTGATTGGTCACAGTTACATGCATAGAACGGCTCTTAGAAGCAGCACAGCTCTGTTTAATGTGAAACTACTGATCACCCATAGACACTGACTCGGGTATAAGCCGAGGGGGGTCTTTTTCAGCACGAAAAATGTGCTGAAAAACTCGGCTTATACCCGAGTATATACGGTATGTGTTTATATGTGTATATGTAACAACAAAAATCATTAATACGTCAAACTAGATTTATTGTATGCTTATGTTCATAAAAGTACTAGGTTGTTTTATGTGAATACAAATTTAATAGATTTATGTTCTTTGATGCTGTATATACAGTACACATATATATATATATGCTGTATATGTTTATTGCTGGATTTAATTTCTTATAATATTTGATAGCACGGCACATTTTCTATATACTGTATAGATATTCAGATGATTTTTTGATATTTGGTGCTTGCAGTTAATTTTAAGAGCAAGGTTTTCTGCGATATTATAAACAACATACTGTCACTGAATGATAATTTCCAGTCACCCACTGGTTTCAATTGTTGGCAAACAGGCAGGCAAACAGGCCAAATTAGGCCATTTAGTTCTCCAGCACAGCAAACTGTGAATACCTTGTTTTTGGATTGAACTCCAGGTCAATTTGAACTGAAAGCTCATCCATAGTCATGGCCACACTGACCCTGAATGCTGCTAGGTGATAACTTTCACCTGTCCCCCATTTGATTGCTTGAAGGGACAGTCCCTCATTTGAAGTCAAAATGTCCCTTCTGTTTTTCCTTCCAAGATATCCTTGTTTAAATGTACAACATATGAACTACTATAAATATATTATTTTGATACCAAAAGTGTTATACTGTTGTAATCCAAGCTTTAAATTAGCTCATATCTTATCCCAAAAAGCCAGCATAAAAGAGTAAATGTGGTGAAAAAGTGGGTTTAACCACTTCAATACTATGCACTTAGAACACTTTACTACCAGAACAATTTTCAGTTTTCAGTGCTGTTGCACTTTGAATGACAATTGCGCGGTCGTGCGATGCTGTACCCAAACACATTTTTTATCATTTTGTTCCCACAAATAGAGCTTTCTTTTGGTGGTATTTGATCACCCCTGCGCTACAAATAAAAAAAGACCGAAAATTTTGAAAAAAAAAAAAATTCTCTACTTTTGTCACAAAACTTTGTAAATAAGTAAATTTTCTCCATCACTGGTGGGCACTGATGAGGCTACACTGACGGGCACTGATGTGGCAGTACTGATTGGCACTGATGAGGCGGCACTGATGAGGTGGCACTCATGATGAGGCACTTATATGCAGCGATGATGAGCACTGTTAGGCAGCACTGACAGGTACTGAGAGGTGGCACTGATAGACAGCACTGATGGGCACTGATATGCAGCACTGATGGACACTGCTAAGCGGCACTGATGGGCACTAATAGACAGCACTGATTGGCACTCATAGGCGGCACTGGGCACTGATAGGTGGCACTGATAGGTGGGCACTGGTAGGTGGCAATGGTGGGCACTGATATGTGGCACTGGTATGCATTGATAGGGGCACTGGTGGGCACTGATAGGGGCACTGGTGGGCATATACATTGATAGGGGCTCATTCCCTGGTGGTCTAGGATGGCATCTGAAGGTGGCACTGAGTGCCATCCACATTGGGCAGTATTTCACTTACCTGGTGGTCTAGGGGGGTCTCCCTGGTGGTCCAGATCGGCTCCCTGGTGGTCCCTGGCTCTGGGGGGATCTGGTGGTCCATTCACTTTATGACGGGTTACACCTACCGTGAGTCACGGTGGAAGTCTACGGTAGGATCTGGTGGTCCCTTACTCGGGGATAGTT
>BLSH010443693.1:1804416-1825611 GCA_018402905.1 Glandirana rugosa | reverse complement strand
TATATATATATATATATATATATATATATAAACATATATATAATATTCTGTACTGTATTTGCTACTGAAAGCATGGTCAAAAGTTAAGTTTCTCTTTAGCCACTTTTGTACTAGCCTTCACTAAGGCCCCTTTTACACATACGGACCGTTTGTCCATTTTTTATTCATCCGTTGACGGATGAAAAACAGACATCAATGCATCTCTATGGAAAAAAGGATGACAACGGATGATCATCCATTTGCATCCATTTTCATCCGCTTCCGTTAACATCCTTTTTTTTGAACAGATGAAAGCCCTATTTTTCATCAGTCAAAAAAACGGATCGGACAAACAACGGATGTAAACTGACGAATGGTCAGTTTTTCATCCATTTTTGCACTGGTAGTGAATGTAAAAAAACTGATGAAAAACTGATGACCACGGATGAAAAAAACAGATGAATACTTCATCCGTTTTGACGTATGTGTGAAAGGACCCTTTCTCCTTTATTGCTGGGACATTTTTCAGTTTTTTGTGCTGTGATAGTGACAAATTCTCCACCGTGCAACACTATACCCAAATTCATTTTTTATAATTTTTCGAGACAAATAGAGCCTTATTTTGGTGGTATTTCATATCCACATTTTTTTTAATACTATATACAGAGGAAAGACCAAAAATGTTGAAAAAAAGTTTTCCCTTTCTGTTCCAAAATATATCAAACAAAAAACGGTAGGACAATACCACCCCCCTCTCACTCCCCTCCCTCCTCTTTGGAAAGTAGACTCACCAAAATGTCCTTATTGTATGCCACAATTTTTTTGGAACTTAATAAATGTGCAGGTATTGAGGCGTTTATAACACTGTGGTCATGTGCACTAGATACAGGGCATACAGGTCATAAATGGAGGAGGAGGTGAAGGAGTTAACATATAGGTCATATACAGACTGCTCTCTAAAAATGCATGCTTGCCTCAGCCAGGAAATGTACAGACTGCTGCAGTCCTAGCACATTTGCATGGTAATGAGAGCAATTGGACACAGTCTTCAAACCTGTCCATATTACCTATTACATATTACATACAGTAGAGAGGGCTGGGACTTTCTACAGCACCATACGTGAGATGATTTTGCAGATTAGCAAAAAACAACCAGATTAATAGACGTCAATCTCATGTCTATGGCCGGCGTAAGGTACAGGGAATTACTTTACAGAAGCATAAACATCACACATTCTTTATTTCAGTTTCCCAATAAGTCTGTTTAGTTTTTAACACATTCATTAAAAAATGACAAAGATGGCAACAGTGGAAAGCCTCGCCTGTTACATCCTTATTCCTGGCATCTGAGCAGTGATGGTGTGACTGAGAGGTGAGCAAGTAAATCTGCCAGCAGTGGGAATGTAATGAGGTCAGGCCCTTTCCGCTAGGAGGAAATTATCTGTAATCTCCAAAACTGAGGAAAGGGGGGATCCATCTTTAATAAGTAAAAGGTTTCATTTTCCAGCGCCTAACAGAAATAGCTCAGTTATAATATTCAAGCAGATTGCATTTTATCGAGGTTAGGGGTCATTATAGAATAGCCCTTTCCAGATTTTTTTTTTTCATTTTGTTTCCTTTTTTTTTTTTAAATCCCATATTTTATTGTACAAAATCATCAATGCGTTAAAAGACCATCACCTGTGTTTTAAAGAGAACATTACCCATGTTTTTACATTTCTGATTCCAACTTTCTAACACACCTGATAATACAAAGCTGTATACTGAAATGATACTGTATGTAGTGCCTGCCTTGTTCCTTTATACCTCTTCTGTTATGCTATTCCCAAAAACAAACCTGTAATATATTGCAGTTTACCAGTCATTCAATGTGGCATTTACATTTGTTTCTTTTTTTCCCAGTATTTTCATCTGGTGCTTCTGCTAGTAACTGACTGATTCTGTTTAAGTCCTGGAATATATCCATTTGGTTATCATTCAACTAGGTTCGGGACCTGACTCCACTTTTACCTGGTCTTGGAGTCTCCACGGGGCATCGCCAGCTGTAGTTCTACTGGTCAGATGCCAGTGTCCCCAAAGCTCCTGCTCATGTGTCTACACCTACAACTTGTGCCTCTCTTTCAAATCTACAGACCCAACATACAGGGGTGTCCAGACAAGAACTGGGAAAGAGGCCATCCTTGTCATCTATGTATGTTTGCTTTCACAGTGCAACTGCTATTTCTGTGAGTGTCTGTGAACAGCACAAGTCTTCTTTCATGGCTGCAAACAGAAGAGAAAGTTTTCAGGACCATGGACAGTTTCTCGTGGTAGCTGAAGTTAGAAGCTGATTTGTTACTTTGCACAGTTGCACTAGATTCTGTGTGCACCAGCTTTAGTAAATCTCCCCCAGTGTGTGTCAAAATTTTTCTGAAAAAGTGTATGAAGTATATACTAGATGTTGCCACTGTGGATATATCTGCATTGTGATACCACTGCCATTAATTATATCAGTATACACTTTATGTGTCTACATGAAATGCACATATAACATCCCTGACCACAGTCAAACTGATCCAAAACTATTATAGAAAATCACATTTTTGTATCAGGTAAGTCACCACTTAGTTGGCTCGCCTTGTCTACACTCCACAGCAAACATCACTTGTTAGTACATTCAGTATATAGACTGTAGCCTGCGTGTGTGTCCATGGACAGAATATAATAGTGTAAGGGTATGGTCCACAGATGAATGAGTGTGGTGTATACATGGGCACTTTATTAAATCAGGTCCTCTAAGTTATAGTGGAAGTCCAATCAAATGCTAACTATACTTAAACCTGCTCCCACCCCTATTTTAAGCCCTATTCTAACCCTGTATAGGAAAGGTGTCTATGCTTACCTATTCTGATGGCCCTCTTGTCTGATGACATGATCGGTTCCCAGCACTGGCTTCACTGTAAAGGAGGGACAGCTGACAACAAATGCCCCATAGTAAGCCTATGGGTGTCATGATTACCCCAAACGCAGGTGGTCAGACACTATAGCTGGCTACTGTGTTCTTCACCTATAGCAGCCTTCTTTCCCAAAAGGCAAACAGGCCTATTGGTACTTGGTTGCCCCCTACCACTCCAGGGCAGGCCGAACTGAGCAAAGCAAACAGGTACTTACAGTTGGCAGAACAGGCAGAGGAGCTCAATGACAGGCCAGGTAAAAGGCAGGCAGAGTTCAGAGAATCATTGTTATCTGGTCCAAGGTCATACACAGGAAAATCCAATCTAGCAGAGCAGACAAACAGGGAGTTTGGAAAAAGTGTCACAAAAGCAATATCACATGCATGAGACTGAAGGTTTGGCTGACTTCAATCAATCACCTTGCAGGTGGTGGACAGACAAACAAGGAGAATGCCATAGTCAAAAACAGGATGCTGGAACCTGCATCTACGATGGAGCAAGAGTGCATACACTCCTGAAAATGGGTGACATCACCCCCCAGGCATTGCAGCCATTGTTGGTGATTTTTCCTCTTCATTGAAGACAGGCACTGAAGAGATCATGTGACCGGACCAGTGCACCCTCAGAATAAGTAAGTACAGACATCTTTCCTTCTCAGGGTAGTTAGAATAGGCTTATAATGGGGGTGGGAGAGGGTGTAAATATGCTTAATATATTACTCGACTTCTAGTTTAAAGTGTAAGTTAGGCCAACACTTTTTTTTAGTTGTAGGTAGAGTGGGGAAAGGTAAAACTCCCTATCTGTTTTTTGTTCTCTTACTAGCTTGGGGATGCAACAAGAAATTAGAGGCAATTGCACCAAAGTGAACATAATTCCCATCTTAGGAAGTTGTAACAGGAACTGGTGACCCCACTGGGTTTTTCCCCCTCACCTCTTGATCTGGTGACAATTCAAACTTTTTGGATTTTACTTACTTACAGTCACCTCAACAAATATAAGGGGACACAACTGACAATGGGTTTGACCCATTCACACTATATCCAAAGCTAAAAAAAAAATTGCCATTATTTAGATACTTTATACTGTATTTATGGTCGGAGCCCTCCAGCCAAGATGGATGCGAACCACATAAAGACACCACAAGACATACAGCATAAGATAGACCTGAGGTGTGCCCTGGTCTGCTGGTCGGTACCAAGAAAGGGGGCAAAAATACCAGGATAGGGAAATTTTTTTTTTATTGATATGTATGCCATTTACTGGGCAAGCTTGGAGAAGGCTTGCGACATCTCCACCTGGGGATTTGGAATGTACCAGGTAAAGCAGGTGGATTTCCCCCTGCCTAATCTTCTGATGACGTGACCCATCACCCCATGTCGGGAGGTGGCTGAGGCCGATCCGGAAGGAGTGGACAGAAAACTGGTTGGGGTTGAGGCCTAGATTGGCCAAAAGGATGCAAACATTTGTGACAAACTGGCTAGCTATTAGTGGGCTAGAAGGAAAAGGCAACAATGGGCTAGAGCTAGACTGGTTGGGCAGACATAATAACCTGGTCCAGAACTGCTACTGGACACAATTCGTTGTGGGCCTGGAAAAATTTGATGTCGACCCTGGTGCAGGATTGATGAGTTTTGGATATTGCCAGATGTAGGACAATATTATCTTGAAGATGGGTCAGATGGCACCAGTACTTGAACTCACTGGGCCATAGGAAGCCGTAGAAGGACAGGTAAAAAGCTGCCTGGATGACCAGGCAGGGCAGCAATCTAAACGGGGACTGTGACAGGATGGCTGACATGTTCTGGAACGTGGAACTTGCTATGGGCAAGCGTTTGCTACTGGCTAAAGTTTCTGGATGCCACGCAGCAAGGTTTTAATCTCATAAGTCGTAAACAACGAGGGTTACCTAGGGGCTTGTAGGAAGAGGAAATGCTGGATACCAGCTAGGTACAGCCTGATAGTGTTGTGTGACAGAGCCAGATGAGTGCAGCAGTAAGACACAAAGGCCAGGACATGCTTGATATTGCCTGAGCCCACCCAGGGCATGTGGCAAGGAACTTGCGGTAGGCATTCCAGGCTGTGTGATAGGCCTTCAGCACGTTGAGTGACAGTGCCCCGGTCTATGAGCAGAGTGGCATTGCGAAGGTGGCCTTTTAGTTCATTGTTTGGTGCAACCAAGGTGGGAAAGGACACGTTGGATTGACTCCGGGTCTCTGTAAGAAATATAAAGGAAAACTGAGGCGGGAGAGCGCATCTGCTGCAAAATTGCACTTGCCAGGTATGTAGGCACAGTGGATATTGAAATTGTAATGGAGGGATATCTGCACCAGCCTGAGCAGGAAGGACATGATGACCAGGGATTTTGACCTGCCCTTGTTGACAATCTCGGCTGTGGCTAAGTTGGAGAGTGGAGAAGACCTGAGCTGCTCCGACTATGGGGTAAATTTTGAACAGTGAGGATGTCTGTCTGTCTGTCAGTGAGGATGTCTGGCTGAACCCAGGGGCCAGGAGGATTTCCTGCGGCCATGGACCTGCAAACCAGTGGGTGCCAAAAATGGCAGCAAAGCCTGTGGAGGCTGCTGTATCTGCTACTATGTGAGGAGAGGAGGCTGAAGCCGCTGGGATGAACATGGACACGCCGTTCCAATTTTCATGGAAGTAATCCCACATAGCCAGGTCCACAGTAGCTGCCTGGTCTATTCAGAGGGTTTGATCGGGGTCCTGTGCATAGGGACAGGAAAACCAGGAGGCGAGAAATGAAGAAATGCCCCTGAGGGACAATCCTCATAGCAAAGTTCAGCATGCCTAACAGGGACTGCAGCTGTCTCTTTTTACAACTTGATGAGGTGGGGAAGGCGTGAATGACCGCCCTAATCTGAAACAATTTGTCTGGGGGTAGGCTGGCCTGCATAGAGCAGGTGTCAAGGGTGACGCCTAGGAAGGTGATGGACTGCGTTGGGCTTTCCACTTTATGCTCCGCTATGGGCACATTGAGGTGCTGAACACTACCCTTAATTTGTCTATATCTAAGGGGGATTGTTTGGCCGCTTGATCAGCAGGAAGTCATGCAGGTAGTGGATGACTTTCTGGCACAGCGCCTGGTGAGTTAGGATCCAGGTGAGGGACTGAGCAAAAGTATCGAAGAGCCAAGGACTGCTCTTTGAGCCGAAGGTCAATTTGTTAGCAGAGTAGTATAAATCTCTGCATTTGATGCCGTGCCACTGCCACAAGGATGGTTCAATGGGTAAGAGCTAAAACGCATCTGAAATGTCCGCTTTGGACAGCCATGCACCCAAGCCTGTGCTAATGATGGACTGTACAGCTAAGTCAATGGACGCATATTTCCCTCCAGGATGTCCTTCCTGATGCCGATAGGGACGAGGTGTGCAGGAAATATAGTGGAACTTGTGTCCAGCATACCTGTGGGTGGTAGTGCCAAGACGGGCGTTGCGCCCGTGTCTAGGGGGGGTCACCGCTGAGCGCACCTCAGGGACTCCTACTCTGGTCTGCACATCGGTGACAGCTGTGGTCAGCGTGCCAATCATTGTGTGCAGTTGGGCGAGAGCTGTGGAGTTGGATGGCAGGGATGCCTGCTGAGTGCCGGTGCCGCTGCTGCTGATGTTGGGAACAGCAGCCTGAATAAGTCAGATTTCCTGACTGTGGCTTGGTGGGGAATGGCCCTACGCCGCAGCTCTACCGTGAGCTTGGGGATAGTTCATCCCCTGAGGGACTGAGTGCTGCCTGTCTCTGAAACCACGGTAAGTGACAGAGGGGCGGAGGCAAGGTTCTCGCTGTCGGACCATGACATGACTCCAGCTATAATGAGAAAAGAGGGGGGGAGGGTGCGTGTTTGAGAAAGTTTCTTCTTTTTTTTGGGGGGGTGGGGATGAGAAGAGGGGAGGAGAGACGGAGTACGTAAGAATAAGAGTGCGGGGCAACCGAGTTTTAGCCAGCAGGTGACTGGCCACATAACCGATAGCTCGGTACCCAGTCAGTGTCATGCACAGACCTGTGAACCAGAACCCCAGGGCTTACTGGGGTGGAAGCTGTAGTCTGGTTGTGGCCTAAGTAGGAATGTTGCGTTCTGTAGTAGGTGAGGTATGGTTGGTCTGCTAACGCTTGCACTGTCAGCAAGCAACTGTTTAAAAACTGTGTCTACGTAATTGAAGGTGAGGTCCTTCAGCAATAGGTAGTAAAGAAATGTGACAATAGCTAAGCTCCCAACTGGCAGCCCATATCGTGTATGTGAGGTATCGAGTTGAATAAAGGGTGCTGCAGGTTGATGTTGGAGAGTATCCCGTGTACTAACCACCTGACTCATGCCCTGGTCGTATAAAGGTCATGGTTGTGGCAGAGACTAATCTGGCGACCAGAAACCTGAAAAAAGTCATCATGGAGGTCCAGGTTTAATCTGGCGTGGAGGAGAGCCCTAAGTCCACCCCTGCCCTCTTGAATGTGACAAACCCCCCCTCCCTGAGTAAGCCATGTATGTGTGTATGTATGTAATATTACCTGCGAGAAAAATGTCCAATCTTGTGCAGGATGGGACAACCTGAACTCACAGACCTATGGAGAAAGATAGATAAAAAAAACGTGCAATGTGTGTTGCAAGAAAGTAGCCTTGAAGGGAGGCGAAAATAAGCAGTAAAGAAAGATGAAACATGTGTGGGGATATGCAAGGCCGTGCTGACCGTGTGACGTAATTTGAAGAGCTAACACTGCAATGAGGTGTGATAAAGCATGTTGGCATTTGCCACCTTAAGAAGTCGTATGAGTTGTACATGTGGATTGGCTAAATGAGTAGAGTGGCGACTGAGAGCTTGTGGCGGGAACCTTGAGGGGGAGGCCGTGCTGCAGAAGCATGTAGTGCCTGTGATTGAGTAATGAGCAGTATGAGTGGCGACTGAGAGCTTGTGGCGGGGACCTCGCGTAGGAGGCTGTTTTTGCAGAAGCTTGTGATGCCTGTGACCGGGTGGTGAGTGGTATGAATGGTGACTGAGAGCCTGTGGCCAAGAACCTCAAGAAGGAGGCCGTGTGGAAGAAGCTTGTGGTGGTAGGATTTAATGAGTGGTGTGAGTAGCAACTGGGAGCTTGTGGCAGGAGCCTGGTGGGGGAGGCATGTTTGCAGAAGCTTGGTGATTGTTTGGAGGAATGTATTATCAAATGAACTTTTTTAAAATCTTTTTTGTTTTAAAAGGGTTTTTTTCTGAGGTGAGAAGACGTGGGGGTTGGACCTGCTATCTGTAGCGAGACCTATGTACTGAGCAGGAGTGATATAAATGGTAGCGACCCTACAAGGGTGCCAGTGTGTCACTGTAAATGAGGAATTCTGTGAATGAAAGGTAACTAAGAATTGGTAATGCTTGGCCGAATGTTATCAAACAGCGGGCAAATGATAACACGGGGGCCTTCGTAGTTTGTATACGAATCGTAAAGGTTGCACGACAATGAGTTATACAACTGAGGAATTTATGACCGATTACGCCTGTGCCGAGTGATGCTGGACAACGGCCAATGACAACTTGGAGGCTGTGTGAATTTACGAATGGCAAGTAACAGGTAACAGAACTGAGGGATTTCATTGGTGGAGCCTTTGCAGGGTGATGTTGGACAAAGGCAGATGAAAACTCAGAGGCTTGCGAGGCTTATGAATGAGTCTTATGTTAGTATGACGGGAGCACCAAGTGGCTGAGGGAACCTGTGGACTGTGGCTAATGCCAAAATGGGATATGACCACTAATGAGTCGGAGGTTTCGGAAGGTCTACGAACGACTCGTAGTTTATAGCATGGAAAAACAATGAGGCAAGGGGAACCTGCGCCTCTACAAAGTTTGGGCTGTAAAGCCAGGATACAACTGACCATGTCTGGAGGTTTTGCGAAACGACAAATGAATAGGAATGATACAGTGGTATGACCGAAGGTCTACGAAAGATTCATAGATTGTAGATAGGGAGGAGTAATGCAAAAGGGGACATACGTATCAACAATGCTTGTATGCGGGGAAGTATGGGCAACGACTCGGAGGCCGTAACTTGAGACGGGGTGCGAGTTTGAGCATATGACAAAAACGAAAGCTTCTGTATGGTACAAGAAGTTCGAAACCTACCTACAACAGTGAGCTAGAACCTTTGACAAAGACCACGAATGGAGAAGCCGCAAACACACTGGAATTGGAGAAACACACAGACTCACAATCACGCAGTGAACTGGGAAAGGTCGGCCTGGTGACGTAACGAATCGCACACTGGAACCGACAAGGAACATAGGAGAGCGGGCTGCTTAAATACACCCCTGGGCTCCTCCCCTAAATTCAGGCCACCATACTGGCCCTCTAATTTGTAGACTAAATGTCCATGCCATATGCTTTGTTTATTATATATATATATATTTTTGTGAAAGAATGGCAGCATAACTAAAGAGACCCTTTATCATAAAACCATCTGTTTAAAAAGCATTAAATAAATCTCATTGCATTCTTGAATGTCATATAGATGTGCATTCTGTCATTGCGCCTCATCTCCAGATTATGTGTTTCTCCTCTTTACTCTTATCTTAGTTGAGACAATACAAACAAGTGAGATAAAATCTTCTTGATAAGGCCCAGGATTATCCTAAAAAGAAAAATCTTTATCAAAAGAATCAGATCTGATACTCTAAACTTTCTGCTTAAACAGATCATTGAGAAATGCTAAATGTGAAATGTATCTTAAAGCATAAATATAGGAAAATATGAAAGACTTTATTTAAGTTAAATGTAATTTAAAGGCTACATTCACCTTTATCAACTTGTTACATGTTACACCCATATTTAGGGTATAGTATGCAAAATGTTACTAGGCAGCACCCCCATGTCACCCCCAATCCCCCACTGTGACAGCAGACAGGGGTCCTTCTCTCTGCACCTGCTATTCCACCCACACAGCTGCATCATTCATTCACAGGAAAAATCCTGTCTGCTCCTGCAGAAGATGGACTTGTAGTATCAATGAACTGAAAGAACGCTGATCACATGATTGTAGTTCAATGACACCGCCTACAGCTCAGAAACTGCCTGCCTGTACAGAGGTATGGGCAGAGAGTTCTAGGCAGTGTATGCAGGAGCCCGACATTGCACCAACATTCCACTGATTGCGGGTGCTACTGAAAATAAAAAAATAATAAATGCACAATTTGTAACTGCAAAAATCCATTTGTTTTTTAAATGTTTCTTTCACAAGATGAATTTAGTCTTTAAATAGCACCTTAAGCTGGCTTTGCACCAGCCTCCTGTAGTCCCCCGCACGTTGTACAACAACATTTAGATAAGGACGTGGCAGGTGTGGGTTGAGATCACTCCCACACATGTACAGAAGTCATTGTGCTGGAAATGTAAAAGGAGCTGTGCATACATTTTGCAGAAGACTACAAACAAGCAGATAAATGTATTCTATTACAGAGGAGACATTGCATGTCTCTCCTGCAATAAAGAGCCTGCCTTTTCACAATTTTTTTTTTGCCTTTAGTTCTGCTTTAAAGGTTCACCTTGAGTAACATGTTACACCTGTATTTAGGATGTAACATGTCACTAAGCAGCACCACCCCCTAGCCCCCCTCATGCCCCCTGTGACAGCAGACGGGGGTTTATCAGGAAGGGCTTGCGAGAAGACGAGATGGTTTCTGCAGGCAAATTTCTGTTCCCAAACTTCTCTTAGAAGAGGTGCATTAGCATGTGCTAACATGCGCATGTCTGTGCACGTGCATGCGCACAAATGTGTGCCAAAATGCTCATAGATATGTGCATGCATGTATTAATATGCGCAGTGCATCCCGTGACAGACGAGGGCTCCAAGTGGGTTATGTAAACTGGGTCAGTACCCAGGATCAGTGTTGTCTTGACTACAGCGTTCTCGTGATTGTCCTGTTCCCTGTTTATCTGCATCTAATTCCAGTTACCTATCCAGCTTGTTCTGACTACTCCTGCTCTCCAACTGCACCGACCCAGGCTTGTAACTTGACCATTCTCCAGTCTCCACATCTGTACCTTATCTGATCAAACTGTGTATGACCCAGTTTGCCTGACTTTGTTTATGTTCCAGTCCATACAGAGCTATCTAGCTGCAAGCATCTGTCCACCTGCCGTTGGGACCTGCTCTTACGCTGACTACGTCCAAGTACCAGCTTGTTCCAGTCCTTGGGACATCCGCTGTCATCTGGCATACCACTGAAATGGAAGCCCAGCAGCTAGCATGACTACTGGCACTCGTGCGACTCTGCATTTCTGCACCACCTGTCTACTCTATCAGGGGCCCCGAGTCAGAGCTGTAAGAGAGGCCTTCCTCTACAAACCAGGATCTTCCTACCAGGTATGTGACAGTACAAGACAGCCATGTCTGAGACTGAGGGAGGAACCTCTCCAATAGATGAACTATGCCAACATCTAGCAGGCCTCACACAAGCCGTCAAATATCTACAGGAGGGTTACCTGGCTTAACTAGTTCCTGACCGCGTGCCGTCTTTTCACGGCGGCAGTCGGGATGCTGAGCGGGAATTGCCGAAAAAAGGCGGTGATCTGCTAACAGCCACTAGGGGGCATGCTCCGGCTGTTCGCACTCCTGAGGAGTGTGCCCACGGCTCGGGCGGACCCGATGTCCGACGGCGAGCCGCCATGAGCGGCCACAGGGAAAGAACGGGGAACAGCCGATGTAAACACAGCGATTCCCCATTCTATTAGTGCAGGCATGGGAGATCTACTGATCCCTGTCACTGGGATCAGTTAGATCTCTCATGCTCATGGTAGCCCAACCCCCCCACAGTAAGAACACACCCAGGGAACACAGTTAACCCCTAGATCTCCCCCTGCAGGTTAACCCCTTCACTGCCAATGACATTTACACAGTAATCAGTGGACATTTAAATTTCTGATTGCTGAATAAATGTCATTGGTCCCAAAAAAGTGTCAAAAATGTGCAACCTGTCCGCTGCAATATCGCAGTACTGCTAAAAATCGCAGATTGGCGCCATTACTAGTAAAAAAATTTAAAAAAAATTAAAACCCCAGAAATGAATTTTCATCATCCATAAACGCGGCCACTTTTGCGCAAACCAATCAATAAACGCAGATTGTGATTTTTTTTTATCATAAATATGAGGAAGAATATAAATCGGCCAAAACCGGTGAGAAAAAAAGTTTTTTTATATTTTTTTTTTGGATTTGAATTTTAGCAAAAAGTAAGAAATTTGTTTTTTTTTTGCAAAATGGTCGCTCTTCCTTTGTTTATAGCGGCGATCATAAATGATGCAGAGGCAATCAAATACAACCAAATGAAAGCTCTATTTGTGGGAAAAAAAGGACGCAAATTTTGTTTGGGTGCAACGTCACATGACCGCGCAATTGTCAGTTAAAGCAACGCAGTGCCGAATCGCAAAAAGTGCTCTGGTCCTAAAGCTGGAAAACCTTCCGGTTGGTAAGTGGTTAAGGAATGTGTCCAGACCTTGTCATCACCCTTCACTGTTATTGTTGCTGCTTCTTCTCCTTCCGCTAGAAGCCCTGCTACTCCTGCAGTTATGATTTTACCACCAGAACCCAGAGTTCCTGCTCCTGAAAGGTTTTACGGTGACCACAGCCAATTCAGGACTTTCTGCACAGCCTGTGAATTATATTGTGCCTTGCAGCCCCGCACCTTATCTCTGGAAACTACTAGCAAAGGATTCATAATTTCCTTGCCATAAGGGTGAGCCCCAGTCATGGCCTACTGGAACAAAAATCTGCTTCCTTATCCACCTTGGCCACCTTCTTGGAGGACATGTCTCAAATCTATGATGACCCCCAGCGAACCTCTACTGCAGAAGCAGTACTCCATAGACTCCAGCAGGGTCGCAGATCGGCCGGCAACTATGTTTCAGATTTCAGGGCCTGGAGCTCTTATACTAATTGGAATGATGCGCCCCTCCACTACCAGTTCCGCATGGGTCTTTCAGAAGCCCTGAAGGATGAACCAGCCCGAGTTAGTGTTCCAAGCTCTCAGGAAGACCTCATAAATGTGTCTATCCAGAGTGACCAAAGGTTGGGAAAATGCAGATCCAAAAGATCCGCCGGTCAATTTCACCCTGTACGGATGATGTGATGTGTTTCCAGTTCACCAGGCCCAGCTCCTCCCAAATCTTCAGTACCTGCTCCTGATGCTCCCAAACCCATGCAGCTAGGCTTGCTTCGTCCTTCACTTACCAATGAAGTACTGTGGGGAATCAGGCCACTATGTGAGAACCTGCCAAACCAAGCTCCGTAAGTAAGTGCCTATCTGTTTATTCTGCCAAGTCTCCAGCTCTGTCAAGTGACCTTTCTCACCTAGCTCTCCCCATTCTGTTGCAGCTTCCAGGAAGAACTATTCAAGTGTCAGCCATAATTGACTCTGGGGCCTGCAGCTGCTTCATTGATCTGTGCTTTGCTACTGCACATCGGATACCTCTGCAACCCAAGACCCAGAAACTTTCAGTTCATCTTGCAGATAGGTCCACCATCAAGTCTGGGCT
Source organism: Glandirana rugosa (assembly GCA_018402905.1). Classification (NCBI taxonomy): domain Eukaryota; kingdom Metazoa; phylum Chordata; class Amphibia; order Anura; family Ranidae; genus Glandirana; species Glandirana rugosa. The sequence continues at coordinate 1,812,189 of BLSH010443693.1, read as the reverse complement.
AGTCGCCCAAGAGACCATCCCACTGTCTACCACCATTGCCACCAGTCACAAAGAACTGCTGCACCTAGATGCCATAGCCTCACCCCTGTTCCCCATAATATTAGCCATGCCATGGCTACAGGCACACAACCCATACATAGATGGGGTCACCTAAGAGATTCAGTGTCATTCACCCTATTGCCAACAACATTGCCTGCTGGTACTTTCATGTCAACTACCATCCCTGTTGTGTATTGACTCTGACCCTGAAGCATGTATGTCCATTCCTGTTGCATATCAGGACTTTCTGGACGTCTTCAGTAAAAAGGGGGCAGAAACTCTTCCTCCCCATAGGTCTTACCACTGCCCAATTGAGTTACTCCCTGGGGCCAAGGTTCATTTTGGAAGAATTTTTCCCCTATCTGAACTGAAACTTGTGGCTCAAAAGGAGTACATTGACAAAAGTTTGAGGAAAGGATTCATTTACCCATCCACCTCTCCGGCTGGGGCAGGCATTTTCTTTCTGGAAAAGAAAGACCACTCCCTTCGAACCTGTGTCAACTACTGTGAGCTCAATAAAGTCACAGTCAAGAACCGGCACCCCCTACCCCTGGTACCTGAAAGGCTTAGGTCAGCAACTACCTTCACAGAGTGGGATCTTTGAGGGGCATACAATCTTGTCTGTATACGCACCAGGGATGAATATAAGACTGCATTTCTTACCCGATTCAGGCATTCTGAGTACCTAGTGATGCCCTTTGGCCTGTGTAATGCCCCTGCTATGTTTCAGCATTTTGTCAATTACATTTTTTGGGACTTTCTGGATCTTTTTGTTATCGTCTACTTAGACGATATTCAAATGTTTTCCCCTGCTCTAGATATTCACCATGCACATATGAAAAGGGCGCTGACTCGACTCTGACAGCATGGTTTATATGCCAAACCTGAAAAGTGTGAGTTTGAGTGCCAGAGCATCCAGTTCCTGGGTTTAATAATCTCCATAGAGGGTATAAAGATGGATCCCCAAAAGGTAACTGGCATCCAGGATTGGCCAGCCCCCATAGACAGAAAAGGAATGCAATGTTTCGTGGGGTTTGCAAATTTCTATCAGAAGTTCATCAAAGGATTTTCAGCCATCATTTCCCCCATCACACAACTAACCAATCACAACAACTGGTTCTCCTGGACTCCCGAAGCTCAGTCTGCTTTCAAGACCCTTAAAGGGTTGTTCACCTCTGCATCCATTCTAAAGCATCTTGATCCAGCCCGGTCATACATCTTGGAGGTTGATGCATCAGAATCAGCAGTAGGGCAGTACTCTCTCAATGCCAAGGGGCCAAGGCCCTTCTACACCCAGTTGCATTCTTTTCCCATAAACTTTCACCAGCAGAAAGGAATTACGATATGGTGGACCGTGAGCTTCTTGCAATTAAAACTGCACTAGAGGAGTGGAGACATCTCTTGGAAGGGGCAGCTCACCCAATACTCATTTTCACTGACCACAAAAAACCTAGAATATTTAAGAACAGCAAGATGTTTGAAGCCACGTCAAGCCAGTTGGGCACTATTCTTTTCAAGGTTTGCCTTCCATATAACTTATAGGCCAGGTTCAAAGAATACTAAACCTGATGCTCTATCCCGCATGGTTGGTGAGTCTGAAGAATCTGTGCTCCCCGATACTATCCTGTCCTCAGGGAACTTCCTTCTATTGCAAGAAGATCTGTTGTCTCAAATCAAGCAGGCCTCTGTAGGAGTTCCCTCACCCCCTGAGAGGTCCTTACAAGTAAGGGATGGACTGTTATGGCACGAAGATAACATCTTTGTGCCATAAGATGTGCGCGTTCCTGTTCTGGGCTTGTGCCATGGTCATGCATTAGCAGGGCATTTTAGAGCCAGTTAAAACAACCAAACTAGTACAACATACCTTTTGGTTGCCCCACCTAGAAAAAGACTGCAGGAAATATGTGGAGGCATGTACCACATGCATCTGGAATAACAGTAACAGGACCAAAGCATGGGGTTTGCTTAAACTATTACCAATCCCTGATAGACCCTGGAAGAGGATTTAAATGGATTTTATTCTAGAGCTTCCTCCATCAGAAGGTTGTACTGCCACCTATGTGGTTGTAGATCGATTGTCTAAGATGGCACATTTCCTACCCATGAAAGGCACACCATCTGCTCTTGAAACAGCACAGATTTTCATCAAAGAAATAGTAAGGCTCCTTGGAATTCCAGCTAACATTGTGTCTGACCGGGGGGATCAATTCACCTCAAGATTTTGGAAATTTCTCTCTGAAACTCTGAAGATCAAATTGTCCTTCTCATCAGCCTATCACCCTCAAACTAATGGTCAGACAGAAAGGACCAACCAGACCTTGGAGCAGTACTTGCACTGCTTTTCTTAATTTTCTCTGAATAACTGGGTATCATTGTTACCACTATCTGAATTTGCATACAACAATTCCAGGCACTCCGCTACCAGACAATCTCCACTCTTCACCAATTACGGTTTTCAGCCCTCATTCCTGCCCAATGCAATTTCAGAATGTTCTGTTCCAGCTGTTTTAGAAACAGTGACCTTCTTCGAATCCAATAACAAACTGTTACAGGAAGTAATTGTCAAAGCGCAGGAATACAGTAAAAAAGTTTTTGACAGGAAGAGACGTGGGGAGTTAATCGTGGAACCTGGCGATCAGGTATGGCTTTCCACTACAAACTTAAAACAGGCCTGTTCATCGAGGAAACTAGGACCCAAGTTTGTGGGGTCATTTCCAGGGAAGAGGAAAATCAAATATGAAATAGAGGTACCAGTCTCCTTCAGAATTCATGCTGTCTTCCACTTAATCTTACTGAAACCTGCAACTACTGATCATTTTTCCTGAAAGGAATTCAGGTCCACCTGAGCCGATGATGATTGACTGGGAAGAGGAGTATGAAGAAGAAGAAGAAACCAAACCCAGTACCTGAATGGAAAGGGTATGGACCTGAAGAAAATTATTGGGAACCTGAAAACAATGCCCATGCTAAGAGACTCGTCCGAGCATTCAACCGGTCCCATCCAGAAAAAATCCGGAGGCTGCCATTGGGAGGGGGCAATGTCAGGAAGGGCTTGTCAGAAGACGAGATGGTTCCTGCAGGCAAATTTCTGTTTCCCGAACTGTTCTTAGAAGAAGTGCATTAGCATGTGCTAAGACAGATGAGTGCACCAAATAGGCTATTTAAACTGGGTCAGTACCCAGGATCAGTGCTGTCTTGACTACAGCGTTCCCGTGATTGTCCTGTTCTCTGTTTATCTGCATCTACTACCAGTTACCTACTAGGCTTGTTCTGACTACTCCTGCTCTCCACCTGCACCGACCCAGGCTTGTACCTTGACCACTCTCCAGTCTCCAAATCTGTACCTTATTTGATCGCACTGTGTATGACCCGGCTTGTCTGACTCTGTTTGCGTTCCAGTCCATACAGAGCTATATAGCTGCACGCATCTGTCCATCTGCCATTGGGACCTGCTTTTCTGCTGACTACGTCCAAGTACCAGCTTGTTACAGTCCTCAGGACATCTGCTGTCATCTGACATACCACTCAACCGGAGGCCCAGCAGCTAGCATGACTACCAGCCCTCCTGCGACTCTGCACTCCTGCGCCACCTGTCTACTCTATCAGGGGCCCAGAGTCAGAGGTGTAAGAGAGGCCTTCCTCTGCAAACAAGGCTCTTCTAACAGGTATGTGACAGGTATCCTCTCTCCGCACTGGCTGTCACATTTTAAAAACTGCATGACTGGGTGGGGCTCCATCTGCACCGCCATGTCATTCATTGACAGGGATCTGTGAATGTATTAACTACAACTACAATTCCTGTCTTGCACCATGGAAGACAGCTTGCAGTTCTCAATGAACTATGAACTATAAGGGCACTGATCACCACCCTTGTAGTTCATTGACTCTTCCTGCAGCTTATATAACTGTCTGCCCACACAAGGGTACAAGCAGATAGCTGTACGAAGTGGCTGCTGCAGGAACCTGACATTGCATCTGCTATCCTCTGATCGTGGGTGCAATGCTTTGTAGCCTCCAGTAAAAAAGAAAAAAAATAATATCTGCATATTTTTACCTGCAAAATCATGTGCATTTTTTTTTTTAATTTTTTTTTTAAGTGAACTTAGCCTTTAAATAATAAGTGGCATGTGGTATTATTCAGCAAACAGTACAAGGAGCTAAAAACTAAGCGCCCTTCCAATTGTGCTGCAGCAACCATGTTTTGTGTTGATGCAAGTTGTGTTAGTCAGTCCATGCATTTTGAACATGCTGTTAACACCTCTCAATTCAAGGCAGGCCTGGAGCAACAAAAAAAAAAAAAATTGGTGCGCAGGGCCTCATGACAGGGTGTTCAGTGGCAGGGCACCATGGGGTTAAGGTGGCTGGGTATGGGCGGGCTGTAAGTTAGGGGCGGGAAGGGTATATAGTGCAGGGCGGGGCTTTCCTGGAGGGCAGTCGGCCTAATGGAGGAGCGAATTCCCACCCTCCCTCGCTTTAATTGGTTGTTGGAATATGTATTTGGGATAGGCGGTTGGGTCTTAGGAGGCCTGTCAGTTCATTAGTTATGCTGGGTAAGGATCCATCTCAGGTATGGAGTCCTCAGTGTTGTTGGTCCAGTTAACTTGGTTTAACTGGAAAAGGAAAGTGCATATGCCAGAAGATGGTACCCGAGCCGGCGTAGTGCGGCTGGGAATTTGTTGTCTAAATTACGAATTTTGGTGATGAGGCCTCCTGGGATCACAACTTGCTCAACAATTACATTATACTGTTGTTAACCTGTTTAAATGTTGGTTGTTAAATAAATAGCCTAGTGGCCCCTTTTCTCTCTAGTCGGTGTGGTGTCTATTTATTTTAGAGTATGGGGATAAGTGACAGACCTTATCAGGATTACCCTGGTCATGAGAAAATCGCTCCTGTACAATTTCTGCAATTCAGAACAATACACGGAGCTTACACAGCATACTGTAGATATGTAATGGATTGTAATTAACTTTGAATGGCAATTCACCAGAATGTGAATCTACAGTACATTGTGGTGTGGCATCTTACAATGCGTGTTATATTGTAAAGAAGGGCTAAATGCAAGGTAGAGTAACCCACAGCAGCCAACAAGAATGTATTCTGCTGAAATTAGCCCAAACCAAGATGAAATCTAACTGGTGGCTATAAATACTGCCATTTGCATGTGATTTGCTCCATTTTATTGAAAAAGCCTAATGGCGGCAATGGTTATAAATAAATGCGATTATTATTAAAAGTTTAGACACTTTGCCGAAATGTCAGCTTTTGTTCATGCTGAAATGCGGGAAATAGGACAGTCCCTAATACATTAAACAAAATTATAACAGGCGTTATTTGAAGGTGTTTTCAACTGGAAAATGGAAAACTTTTCCTATCGCACCTTCTGATTTTGACCAACAGAAGTGCCTAAAGTCAAACTGTGCAATTGTTGCAGAATTTTAAAAAGCTATGTAAAGGCTGCTGGAGCACTCAGAGCTGAAACCTTTTTCTTTTGATGAGCTTTCGAACTGGAGCTGTGCTAAGCTGAGAAAGTCTGAGTTGTTCAAAGACCTTTATCGCATTCATATCTGCTTTTTTATAACATCAATTCAAAAACAGATCTTTTGTTACATCTCTCAGGCGTTTGGTGAGATCACCACACATCTTCCCAGGTCTACCCTTCATTAGGAAGAGTATTACTCTCCCCACCAAATTTACCATTTATTTTATATTAAAGAGCATGCAAAAGGGGAAGCTGAAACACCCAATCATAGATGAGAATACCCAGCACTAGACTTGTGCACTGCTGAAAAATGTGTTCATTTTAGTCTTCGTTTCATTCGTTATTTTTTTTTTTTTTCGTTTTTTGGGTCATTCGCTATGACTGTGATTCATAAATTCTTAAAATCGAAAATTCGTAAATTTGAAAATTCATAAATTCGAACATCCGAACATTTGAAATAATAACTAACTAACTAATAATAAGTAATTATTAAATTTAGGTATTGGAATTTCCTTTCAAATTTGGCTGTTAGTGAACATAACGAATACGAATTTATCTGAGGTTACAAATTATTCAAAATAACGAATGCCGCATGTAAACAAATGGAACAGAACAAATTAATAATACGTAATAATAAAAAGTTTTTATTATTATTCGTATTGTTGTTTATTATTACTATTAATTTGTTACGTTCCATTTGTGTAGATACGGCATTCATTATTTTGGATGATTCATAACGTCGGATAAATTTGTATTTGTTACGTTCGCTAACAGCCAAATTTGAAAGGGAATTCCAATGCCTATAATTTAATAGTTAGTAATAGTTAAGTTATTATAGTTAGTTATTTCATATTTTCGCATTTTCACAGGTTTCGAAATTTACAAATTTTTTAATTTACGAATATTCGACTATTCGAATTTACGAATATTTGGAAAAAGTCGGTAAACGGATATTCATTCATTCGCATACTTCAGAATTTGTCAAAATTCATTAAAAAATGAATTTGGAACGAAACAAATTGCACATGTCTACCCAGCACCCCAAGATGAGCCAGAACAGTAAAGAGGATATCTTCCAAACAGTCTAGAGATATAAGAATACTGAAAGGCTTTATTTCACCAGGCTCCAGCAATAACATTTTAATTTGGGTAGACTGATTTTTTAAAGTGCACCTGTGCCCAGACTATCAAAGTATTGATATATTTTACATATGCTTAATAAGCATTAAAGAGTTTTAACCCATTTAATGACCTGTATTTTTGAAGTTTAGGTGCCTAGACCAAGCTTAGCATATGCATCAGTTAACTTGACAATACCTTTCTGACTAATTTTTTTGAACAGGGGTCTGAGAACCAGGAGCACACAGTTACACATTCCTAGTTCTCTACTGTAAGAATAATTAACATTCTTAGGACATTTTAACCTAAAAAGGGCATATTGTGGTCAAAAATGGGTTAAAACAAGCTCTCACTGATTTCTGTAGCTGCAAATACTGTGGCATAACTAATCCTCAAAGATCAGAACAGAGATTCTGAAGATGGGTTTCAGTCCTTTTCCAACATATTTTTCACATTACATGGCTAACAAGTTGTCAAGTCTCTGTTGCCAGAGACAATAAGGGAGTAAGAGCTGTGATTTCAGTGCCTCTTTTATGAATGTTGAAGGATAATTGCTTAAAGTGGTTGTTAACCCACTTTGTCTTCTTGATACCATCCCCTCTATCATAATAAATGCTGTGCCCCACCGTATGTGTTTTCTAAAAAAGCTTATGTGTCTGGCCGTTTCTCTCCTCTCTCGAGCTGACAAGACAGTGGGCGGAGCCGAGAAACCCCCACTGACATCAGCCGGGAGGAGGAGAGGAGAAGAGGAGAGAGGCGGCCGGCGCTATAGAATAACGTATGTAGCAGAGGATTTTTTAGAAAACACATACAGTGGGGCACAGCATTTATTATGACAGAGGGGATGGTGAAAACAAAACTTGATTATGATACCAGCAGGAAGGGGGGGCCTGGTATGAGCTGACAGGCAAGGAGGGGAGTGGGGAGGAGGACAGAGGTGACAAGGGAGAGCAGGGCTCAGCAGCCATGATATACTGTGGTCAGCTTACAAAGGGGAGGGAGAACCAGGCAGGATCAGCCAGGTATTTCAGGTGTTACAGGGGGTCAAATAACATGGCACAAGCACAGTGCTGTATAATATGCTTTAAGGGAACAGGGTCTGTTTTTTTTTACGGGGTGACATACACAAAAGA
>BLSH010443693.1:1726473-1737227 GCA_018402905.1 Glandirana rugosa | reverse complement strand
TTCGTTTATATTAAGATCCTACGTAGAGATCTAGGGTATCTTGAAATCACTCTGGAGTAAATCTTTCACAGGTCAAGACCTCTGGAGTGAATGTTTTTCTATAACCATTCTATCTCACTCAGGTCTCTACCTATTGTTTTTACCACTTTCCAGACTCATTAATTTGTATAGTCCTCTCTGAAGTCCTTGAATTATACATGTCAGACCCCCTTTTTTCCCTTTCCACTCTGTGCTCACTTTGTAAATTTAATTAATTGGTGAATTCCTGGCCTTCCTAAAGGTCGAAATCCTGGCCTCGGGAAAAACGCTAAGCCGCGACGCAGCGAAATTGACTGTTAACCAACGCCGCACGACCGCGCAATTGTCAGTTAAAGCGACGCAGCGCCGAATCGCAAAAAGGGCTCCGGTCCTAAAGCTGGAAATCCTTCCGGTCCTTAAGTGGTTAATTAATTTAAATGTTTCACTCGTGTCTCACCTTTCCCTTTTTTCCCCCAGACTGTACATATTAAGTTCCTGAAGTCTCTCCTGATATGTTTAATTACTCAGACCTTTCACCATTTTTGTTATCCATCTCTGGACTCACTCTATCTTACCAATATCTTTTTGTAAGTGAGGTCTCCAGAACTGGACACTTTCTAAATGAGGTCTCACTAAAGTTCTATGGGATCTAGAGATGCATCCTAGAATTATATTTGCTTTTCCAACTGCATGCCCACACTGTTTGCTCATTTTGTAATTATCTGAAATAAGTACTTCCAAATCTTTTTGTAGTGTTGGCCAACACTGTACCCCCAATACTGTACTCTGTCAAGGGATTATTTTTCCCTAGATGCATTATTTTACATTTAGAAATATTGAATTACAGTTTCCACTGCTATGTCCAATCTTCCAAACAATGCCAAATCTTTGTTCCATGTTACAGACACCTACAGGGATATCAACCCTATTACACACCTTTGTGTCATCAGCACAAATTCTTATCTTACCCACTGACCCTTATAGTTATATCACTCACATATAGATCAAATAGAACAGGATATAATAGAGAGCCCTAATCATTAGTTTGAAATCTTATATGAATACTAGAATTGGGTCTTCTTTTTTTCTTATTTATCTAGCTGGGAAGCTATCCAATACAGAGGAATATCTGACCACTGGATCTACACTGGTCCTGAGAAAGCCACATCAGCTGTAGTAAAACTGAAGAGAAGCTTCACAGCCCTCGGCCTAAGGTGGTAAGGTAGACATTGTACTAACAATCACAATATGTTTAATCTTATCCACCATTTCTTGTTATAGCAGTTGATCAAAGTGTCTTAATATAAACGTGCAGTCCAAAATTCACCACATTCCACTCAAAAGTCCATTTAGTAGTCAGCAATCAAAAACAAAACTGGCCTGATGTGTCCCTCTATTCCTTTGCAATTAGGCGGCACAGTGGTGTAGTGGATAGCACATTCACCTGGCAACAAAAGGGTGGCTGGTTTGAATCCCAACCATGACACTACCTGCCTGGAGTTTGCATGTTCTCCCTGTGCCTGCGTGGGTTTCCTCTGGGTACTCCGGTTTCCTTCCGCACACAAAGACATGCTGGTAGGTTAATTAGATCCTGTCTAAATTGTCCCTACTTTGTGTATGTATGAATGTGAGTTAGGGAACTAAGATTGTAAGCTCCTTGAGGGTAGGGTCTGATGTTAATGTACAATGTATATGTAAAGCGCTGCGTAAATTGACAGTGCTATATAAGTACCTGAAATAAATAAAATAATAAGTAAATTCTGTGTGAGGATATTTGTGATGAGGAGAAAGGCAAAGAAAACCCCAAAAAAACTAAAATAAATATGCTCACTACTCAAACTGCCCAAACGCCACCAGACATTATTCAGGTGTCAACCAATCTAGTAGATCCTTGGACTCTAATAAAGGAGCATAACACTGAAATGGTAGTGTGTATTCAAATGAGCAAAGTCCGCAATGAGCAAGTTCATGACCATTGCTTCTCCCCTTGCTGGGACACTGCTTGAGTTTTCCCCATTCTTTGCCTGCATTTTGTAGGATCCTCCCAGTTATGTTGGTTATGCATGATTGTTTTATACAGATTTAAGCCTGTGTGTTCAAGATTCTTTGTGAGTGTATCATTTAGATTTTTTTTATTTGCCTCTTTAATAAACGGTATGACCTATGCAACGTGGTGTGCCTGTGTTTTGTTACTTGCGATGAGGAGAGCATTTCTATTGTCATAAACAAGTTATTTAAGTCACTTCAAAGTAAAAAAGGCACAACTCATAGTATAGGACTATACAGGGATAAAAGATGTAAGATTTCAATTAGACTTTTAAGACAAAACTAGCCATACATTTTAGGCCTGATTCACACCTATGCCTTTTTAGTGCTTTTTGCATTTTGCAGATTTGTACTACAGTCCATTTAACATGGTTTCCTATGGAACGCGTCCTGTAGTGCAAATCTGCAAAATGCAAAAAGCACTAAAAATGCATAGGTGTGAATCCAGCCTTATATGGTGTTTGGACATGATCTGGGCTCTAAGGCCTGATTCACACCTATGCTTTTTTTAGTGCATTTTCAGTTTTGCAGAAACACACTACAATATATTTAACATGTTTTCCTATGATTCATGTTCAAATTTGTGCATTTTATGGAAAGAGCCAGAGACTTTTTTCTGTCTTTTGGTTCCATAGATTTTCAATGGATCAAACCATGTATTGAAAAATGCAAAAATGCACCTGGAATATGCAAACTGAAAACCTGTATAGGTGTGAACCAGGTCTAAATTGGTATTTTCTAACCAGCATTTATTTTATCTTTTGAGCATGCATGTTAAAGTATATGCAGGAGAGTAGCAGAAATGTGGTTACTCTAAAATACTAAATCAGTCATCAACTCATTCCCCAGAAATAGTTGGGTCAGGGGTGTCTTCTGCTAGCAGAGCAGGTATCAAGAGGGAGGGGGTCAAAAAGACACTAAAATGTGCTTCATTCCAACACACTTTCATATATAATTTCCTATGACTGATTTCACAACAACAGTGACAATCTATAATCACAATGCCTTCTTGTTTGGACAGTGTCTGGTGTAAGCTATGACTGTTATCCATAAATCATACATATCCATGCCCAGTCAAGCAGATCAACAGGCAAATAGCCATTCAATTTCTATGGGCACTTTACACATGCCTATGCAGCAACCTGAAAATGTCAAAATATACACAATAGTTCCATGTGGCCATAATTTAAATCAGCCTTGCTGTCCACAAAGTATATGACACTAAGGAGGGTTGTGTAATGGCTAAATTTCTTGCACTGAAAGATTCATCTGCATGGACAAAAGTGAGGCATTTGCTATCTTGTAGGCAATGGTGTATGTATGAAAGTAGCAATACCTGTTAATTGATCAGGCACTTCCCAGCAGCGTCCCGAACAGATGGAAAGATGGCTAATGGTTATGTGCTTTGTGTGAATAACGCTTAAGATTTTAGTAGCACGTCAGCTCTGCAGTAAGATGCTTCTTTTAATGATTCCCATCAAGCTGAGGGTCTAATTACCGACATTAGGTTCAGACAATCATTGGGTATAGATTTCCCCCACTAATTGTAAAACAGATACCAAGATAGACACCCTCATTAGTCTGTGCAATCACTGTGCATGATAAAGGTTCATTTACATATCCAATTACCTAACCCTTCATCAAACTGTTAACCTGGATATGTACTTTTACATTTAAAGAATTCTGAAGTTTTAAAATTAGCAAACCTTTTAAAGGGAACCTGTAGTGATGTATACAGGCTGCTAGAGTTGACAGTTGATTCTGTAAATACTAGATCCCTGTTTGCCATAGGGACCTAGGGGCTTCAGGACTTGACTTGGAACAAGAATGAAACATTTCACTGATGTTCCAGATTTGCATGCTTGATCCAGATCTGTGTCTCATGGAGGTAAACGGGTATTTCACTTTGCATGGGAAGTTGCATTCTTCAAGAGAATTTTTCCCCAGAGCTTAGTGAATGTGGTGAAATTTCATTTTGCCAAGAGGAGCCAATCATGGGCAAGGAAAATGAAAAACACAGCATCTTTATTTGCACATTTAATAAATCGACGCCCCCCGTATTAAAGCCAAAGGAAGTAGGCAACTATAACATGTATAGAATGAGGAAAGCAAAAGCAGCCCGTTTTTCTCCCACTTCATTTTTTTTTCTTACAAGAATGTTGTGATGAAAAGAAGAAGTTGCTCATATTTAAAGCATTGTTAAAGCGGAGGTCCGGGCTAAAAAAAAAAATTAAAAGTCAGCAGCTACACATACAGTAGCTGCTGACTTTTAATATTAGGACACTTACCTGTCCTGGAGTCCAGCGATGTCGGCACCCGCCGCCGATCTTCGGATCGGGGGACGGGTGCAGCCGCTTCCATCGCGGGTAAGGGAACCCGGACGTGTAAGCAGTACAGCTTCACGCCGGGCACCTTACCGCGCATGCGCGAGCTCTGCCACGCTCTGCTACTGGCCAGGCGGCCAGTAGCAGAGCGAGCAGGGAGGAGGGAGCCGGCCTCTGACGTCATCTGCCGCGTCCGCCGGCCAGAACTCCCGGAAGTGTGGAAAAGGACACCTGTCTAAAGACAGGTGTCCTCTTCCCCCTCCCCCCCGGAAGGTGCCAAATGTGACCCCTGAGGGGGGGGGGAATCCAACCAGCGGGAGTTCCACTTTAGGGTGGAACTCCGCTTTAAAGATGTTTTTTTAATTAAAATATCAAACGTGTTCTACTCACCTTATGTAATGTTAATTTGTGTCCTTTACTTCTGCCTTTCATAGTTAAGATGTATTCTTCTATTTTATTTGCCTAACCCTACTATCAAAAACTAAAAAATAAAAGGTTTGACTTTAGATACACTTTAAGGGTTGCGTCAAGGGTAAAGGTTAACTGTTAAGGTTTATAATATGTGGTAATTTAAAGGGTTTGGTTAAGTGTTAGATTTTGGCTGACGGTTACTAATAAACAGGGGCAAGCAGTTCCATGGACTTATCTTTAAATTCTTGCATAGTCTCCATAAATTAGAGGCAGCTGATAGCATTAAAAAGCTTAAGAGGAATTTCATATGGCAGTGCTGTAATTTTTCTCACTTGCAGGCTGTGCTCTGAAAGTGTGTTATAAGCTAATTTCATTCATTGCCAGCTCTTAATGAATTTTTACACTTACAGGAAAAATTAGCCTTTTTATAACACACTGCAGTTACATTTTTAACTTATAACAAAGGCATAAGGTTCCTAGCCCATAAAAGAATCGGAACCCATTATTCACATTATACTGAACATAAGCATACGCCAGGAACAGAGATCACTTTAATTGCTGTTAAATCAAATACTGTATATTCTGATCACCAGTTTGTTATACACAAATGTTTGGTAAAACTACATTGGAAATGCAGCTGAACATAAATTGTGTATCCAGTGATCAACAAAGGATAACTCAGTGAGAAAGCACTGTGATATTATAGAGATGTACTGTATAATGGATAGTGAGCTAACGGAACAACTTCAATTAAAAGCTTCAATCAAACCTGAATTCACAACCCTTTCAAATTTGCTTCATCGTTTTACTTTTATGTAAGCTGTCGCAAGAACTTAATTTGCCATGAACACTGGAAGGCATGAGTTTTCAGAGGTGTGTTTTTAGTAGTTTGGACCCAGCTAGCCTAATTAATTTAGAGAAGAAGCCAGTTGATGTCAGGAATCAGAAATGATAATGCTGCAAGGAACATCTATGCCTTGTGTCTTACGCCTTGTGTCCTTATGCTTACATAAAAATATTTAAAGACCAGCTAAAACCTTGTTTTTTTTTGTCAAATAAGTAATAGCCCTCTAGAAGTCCAAACTGCTGGACTACATTTCAGAAAATAGTGATCATTTGCTGTTTTCAGATAGTTATATCTTTCAAGCTGCCTTACTCTTGCCTATTAGTAGAGACTGTTGGGCTAGTAGGGGGGCTTCATCATTTTACTTTTATGTAAGCTGTCGCAAGGACTTCATTTGCCATGAACGTCAGTAGGTATGTGTTTTCAGCCACGTGTTTTTAGGAGTTTGGACCCAGCTAGCCTAATTCATTTGGAGAAGAAGCCAGCTTATGGCAAGAATCAGAAGTGACAATGCTGCCAGGAACGTCTACGCCTTGTGTCTTACGCTTTGTGTCCTATGCCTTGTGTCCTTATGCTTACATAAAAATATTTAAAGACCAGCTAAACCCTTGAATTATTTTTGTCAAATAAGTAATAGCCCTCTAGAAGTCCAAACTGCTGGACTACATTTCAGAAAAAAGTAATCTTTTGCTGTTTTCAGATAGTTATATCTTTCTTTCAAGCTGCCTTACTCTTGCCTCTTAGTAGAGACTGTTGGGCTAGTAGGGGGGCTTCATCATTTTACTTTTATGTAAGCTGTCGCAAGAACTTAATTTGCCATGAACACCGGTAAGTATGTGTTTTCAGCTGTGTGTTTTTAGGAGTTTGGACCCAGCTAGCCTAATTCATTTGGAGAAGAAGCCAGTTGATGGCAGGAATCAGAAGTGACAATGTTGCCAGGTACGTCTATGTCTTGTGTCCTTAGTAGCCCAAGCAGGCAGTGGCTGGAAGGGTGACAACAATGAAGTTATTTTATTTGGCAGGTTAAGTGTTGCCGCACAATCAAAAGAATTGTATTTTAAAATGAACTTATTGAAAGCATTGAGGGGTAATTAAAGTACATCCTTGGGGCATTTTGGGAGGCAATAGTGCTGATTAAAGTATGCATCACATTTGCTCCTGTATGCTTTGCTCACTGATACATTCCCAGAGAAACATGTCAAAAGTGTGAGAAAATGTATAGTATAATATATAAAATGTACAATAATAGTAAATACTTAACAATACTTTTTTGTTTATAAATTATAATGAATAATTCTTTCCAAAAAAAGTAGCATTTTGTGGTCTTAAATGACATTTACAGATAATTTTAACATAACATTCAAAAACATGATGAAATAGAATGGAATCATTGCAGCAATTAGCAATGTAATCAGGGCACTGACTTTAGCTTTATAGAGATTTTTCACATTAAGTGACTGGTTTTCAGGCATTTTTCTGATGGAGTAATAATAATTCAGCCTTTGCTTCCTCCAGGTTAGCTTAATTTTAGTTTTATCTTGCAATTACTGCTCTTCCATCCTTTATGTTTAAACTCATTTAGGTCTTGCTAACAAATGGAATGGAAAAGGTAAACATCTGCCTCTTTCAGTAGAGGATTCAAGTAGCATCTCAGTAAACATTGTGGACCAGGGCTGCAGATGTATTTAAAGCACATGCATGCTACCTACATACAGTATATAACTATGATAAATGTGAGCGGTAATGTAAAAGCAGCAAGGCTTGGCATAGCAGCAGCACGCCTTGGCATACACAGACTGCCCAGACCTGCATACACCGGACTGGACTGTGCAGAATGTATATGAGGAATTCCAAATGACCATTGCTGCTCCAAGTTATGAGCTTCTTTGTGCTTTACACATGCACAAATATATACTGACTTCTGCAGATAAACATTTTCATTATCTCAATATAATGCTGTTAAAGGCATCCTAATACAGGAGGAGTTTTACTAACCAGATCACTAAGTGAAAAAAGAGGAGAAAAAGCCTAAAAAAATAAAAAGTCATCACATATAATAATTGGTAGGCTGCAATATATGCCATTTTCGATTCTGGGTTTAATACCACTTAAAGGGAGCACAAAAGAAAAAGAGTTGAGTTCATTAGTCTGCTGATTCTCCTTTCACTGTCCAATCACAGGCTGGGTGAGGGACAAGACATGCAAGTGTTACATGCAACTTTCACACTGGTGCAGGCGGGTGGTAGCGGTAAATCGTTGCTAGTTTCAGCGGCAATTTACCACTGTTATAGGGGAGCGCCGCTCTTTTAACCCCCCACAAGGGGTTAAAGAGAGGCTAAAAGTGCTGGCGCGCTGCGCTACTGAGGCAGTGTGCAGCTGCTTCGGAGGTACTTGCCATTGATTTCAATGGCAGGGGTGGTGGAGGAGCAGTGTAAACACAGCTCACCGCACCGCCCCAAAGATGATGCTTGCAGGAGTTTGTTTCATCTCCTGCAAGCGCGCCGCTCCGAGCCGCCCCATTGTGAATGGGCACACTGGGTTTAATGGAGAGGCACTTTACAGGCGCTATTTTTAGCTAAATAACGCCTGTAAAGCACCCAGTGTGAAAGGGGCCTTAAAGTGATTGTAAAGGCAGAATCTTTTTTTTATCTTAATGCATCTATGCATTAAGATAAAAAGTCTTCTGTGTGAAGCAGCTCTGACTCAGCTCCAGTGCCCCCATAGCAAGCTGCTTGCTGTGAGGGCACTGAACGGGAGGGAGGGGCCAGGATCACAGAAGAGAAGAGGAGATCTGTGCAGCTCTGTGGAAATCCACTGCAACAGAGCAGGTAAGTATAACATGTTTGTTTTTTTTATAGAAAAAAAAAAGATTTTGCAATCACTTTTAAATGTAGCAAAAAAATTAGATCTTCTGCCCTTCCAGATGGAGCTCTACTGTGTGGTGGAGATGTGTATATCTCAGAACTGGATGGACAGCAAATCTTTTGGCTGTGTGCCTGGAGTTCAGCTTTCAAGTCAGCTATAACATGAACAACCAAATTACGTGAACTTAAATGTATACGCAAATTAAATTAATCTAAATTATAGTAAAATAAATTTAAATACACTGTCATATCTATATATATATCTATATATATATATCTATCTATATATATATATATATATATATATATATATATATATACTGAGCAAAATTATAAATGCAAACTTTTGCCTCTGTTTATCATGAGCTGAACGCAAAGATCTATGACTTTTTCTATGTACACAAAAGGCCTATTTCTCTCAAATATTGTTCACAAATCTGTCTAAATCTGTGTTAGTGAGCACTTCTCCTTTGCAGAGATAATCCAACCACCTCACAGGTTACATATCAAGATGCTGATTAGACAACATGATTATTGCACAGGTGTGCCTTAGGCTGGCCACATTAAAAGGCCACTCTAAAATGTGCAGTTTTACTGTATTGGGAGGGGGTCCGAAAGCCAGTTAGTATCTGGTGTGACCACCATTTGCCTCACGCAGTGCAGCACATCTCCTTCGAATTGATCAGGTTGTTGATTGTGGCCTGTGGCGTGTTAGTCCATTCCTCTTCAATGGCTGTGCGAAGTTGCTGGATATTGGCAGGAACTGGAACACGCTGTCGTATATGTCGATCCAGTTCATCCCAAACATGCTCAATGGATGACATGTCCGGTGAGTATGCTGGCCATGCAAGAACTGGGATGTTTTCAGCTTCCAGGAATTGTGTACAGATCCTTGCAACTGGGGCTGTGCATTATCATGCTGCAACATGAGGTGATGGTCATGGATGAATGGCACATCAATGGGCCTCAGGATCTCGATATCTCTGTGCATTCAAAATGCCATCAATAAAATGCACCTGTGTTCGTTGTCCATAGCATACGCCTGCCCATGCCATAAACCCACCACCACCATGGGCCACTCGATGCACAACGTTGACATCAGCAAACCGCTCAATCACATGAAACCATACTCGCTGTCTGCTATCTGCCCTGTACAGTGAAAACCGGGATTCATTCAACTTCCGGTTCCGGCGCCCGCATGGAGAGGAGCTAGTGGGGAAGAGCTCCCGCCGTGTTCCTCCAAAAACCCGCTAGAAAGCCAGCCACCACCGAGGTACCCCCTCCCTACACCCCTCCGCTATCAGGGGAACACAGGAGCCGGACAATGGACCGCTTCGTAGAGCGGCAGACGGCTCGCCCGGCGCCGCTCCCATCACAGTCAGAGGGAGACAGCCCGCATGCCGCAGCCAATATGGCGGCCGCGCCGCTGATACAGGCTGCCTCAGTGGCTTCTCCTCACAGCCTGGCACACCACCTCGCTCTTCCAGGGCCCCCGCTCGACACACCACTCGACCCAGCCTCCCCTACAGGGATAGCACAGGCCGTGATCACCCTCCTTACCCCTATGGTGACAGAGGCCATTGAGAAAGCAGTCCAGAAGGGGCTGGAACAACTCCATAAGGAAATCCAGCATCACTCAGCCAGGCTGGAGCACGCTGAGGAACGGTTAAGCACAGTGGAGGATGACACCGCGATCCTGTCTGCAACTATAGCCAGGCTCTCCACTCAGCAGAGGGACCTTCAGGAAAAGCTGGATGACCTGGAAAACAGGTCCAGAAGGAACAATTTGCGCATAATAGGGTTACCTGAATCCTACAATCAAACAGCCCTGGTCACCATCTGCACCACCACCATCCCCCAGAACCTGGGCCTCAAAGTCCCGTGCGTAG
This sequence comes from Glandirana rugosa, assembly GCA_018402905.1. NCBI lineage: Eukaryota > Metazoa > Chordata > Amphibia > Anura > Ranidae > Glandirana > Glandirana rugosa. The sequence continues at coordinate 1,726,831 of BLSH010443693.1, read as the reverse complement.
TAGAAAGGGCGCACAGAATTGGACAGCTATCAGACCAACGCAAACTAACATCCTAAGTCCATTGGGATAATACGCGTTTAACAAGGAAGACCTGGACAAAAGGTCCAGTAGGTCGAAAAGGACTTCCAGGGAGACGACTCACCTCTCGGACCGATATCAACGTCTGTCCTAGCGCCACAGTAGGAGGTGACACGAATTGGCAAGGAGTCGCACGAGGTCGGACCGACTCACTACGACCTAAAGGAATACCTCAACAAGGTCGGGGAAGACCTGACGAAAGAGTTACCGGAGACAGTGGTATCCCCATTCCTCCCACTAGTGCCGGACACGATAGGGACATCCCCTCCGACCCAGCTCA
>BLSH010443693.1:1677033-1697882 GCA_018402905.1 Glandirana rugosa | reverse complement strand
CCACCTCACCGTCTGTGACTCGCCAACCATTCCACCTATTCAGACCGTCGTCGTAAGTACTATCTGACTTCTCCCCTATCGGATACCTTTCCATCCGGTTACTCTTCCCTCAACGTTATCAGTTCAGTTCTCTATTGTTCCCTCACTTACTCATCGAACCACCAAAGTAAACAATTTTTCCCCGTATAAAATCTCTACAATGCCTCCACTTCAGATGTTCTAAGGCTGTCGTTAACTTAAACCCCGACTTTCCTGTCCAGTCTCAGATCCCAATGTGGATCATGGGACCGTACTCTCTTCCCTAACTACCAACGTAATAACTAAAACTACCTTTCAGTACCTCCTCCCGTCCCTGTGGCAATTATATACCACCACTTCTTTAAACTAAATCTCTCTAAAACTGAGCTGGTAATATCCCCCCCCCCCCGCCACCCCACCCCGTCCCTGCCCTCCTCCATGACTTTCCATCAAAATCAATAATGCAACCATCAATCCCTTCTCTCATGCCAGGGTACTAGGTGTAACCCTAGACTCTGACCTGTCCTTTCAGCCCCAAATTCAATTGCTGTCGGAATCTTGTAGACTTCACCTCCGTAACATCTCTAAAATATGCCCCTTTTTAACAAATGAAACCACCAAGCTACTCATTCACTCCCTTGTTATCTCTTGACTTGACTATTGCAACTCCCTTCTCATTGGCCTACCTTTCCATAGGCTATCCCCTCTTCAGTCTATCATGAATGCTGCTGCCAGACTTATCCACCTTACCAACCGCTCAGTGTCTGCCACTCCACCAATCCCTACACTGGTTTCTGATCGCCCAGCGAATTAAATTCAAAATACTAACCACGACATGCAAAACCATTCACAACTCTGCCCCAAGCTACATTACCAATCTTGTCTCCAAATACACTTAGTGATATTCAGCCTGTTGGTTTGATCAAGCAATATTTTATTCCATTCAAATAAACAAGATTCACACCTAAAGGGTTTTTTCAGCATTTTGCTTGGTATTTTGCAGCATTTGCTAAATACAAAAATACAGCTAACATTTACTTGATGACATTGTAGCCCATAAGTATTTGTATGTTTGGTATCCCTCAGTAGTTTACTCAATTGTTCAATGATAGCACCGTTCTATTCATATTATTGTATGCATTCATATGCCGTGATAGCCATTAAAATAAAGAGAAGGTTCAACTGAAATGAAAGGTCTCAATTAATCCACTTAAAAAAAAAGGATACTAAACATCCCACCATATTTAGAGTGACAATTATTTACCACCACTTCCTTTAACTAAATCTCTCTAAAACCGAGCTGGTAATATCCCCGCCTGTGCCCCCCTCCATGACTTTTCCATCAAAATCAATAATGCAACCATCAACCCCCCCCCCCCCCCTATGCCAGGGTACTAGGTGTAACCCTAGACTCTGACCTGTCCTTTCAGCCCCAAATCCAATCGCTGTCAAAAACTTGTAGACGTCACCTCCGAAACATCTCTAAAATACGCCCCTTTTTAACAAATAAAATCATCAAGCTACTCATTCACTCCCTTGTTATCTCTCGCCTTGACTATTTCAACTCCCTTCTCATTGGCCTCCCTCTCCATAGGCTATCCCCTCAGTCTATCATGAATGCTGCTTCCAGACTTATCCACCTTACCAACCGCTCAGTGTCTGCCACCCTTCTCTGCCAATCCCTACACTGGTTCCTGATCACCCAGAGAATTAAATTCAAAATACTAACCATGACCACTCTCAAGACCTCCTACTCTCAACCTCCCTTGTCTCCTCCTCCCATGCTCATCTCTTTGATTTCTCCAGAGCCTCTCCCATCCTCTGGAACTCTCTACCTCAACCTGTCTGGCTATCTCCTACTCTAGCTGCCTTCAGACAATCCCTGAAAACTCATCTCTTCAGGAAAGTCTATCATGCCTCCAACTAACATGTTACCACTTCCATCAGCTCATTCCCCACAGTTACAACCTTTTGTACCACCTGCCCCGCCCTATTAGATTATAAACTCTTCTGAGCAGGGCCCTCTTAATCCTCTTGTATTTTATTGTATTGTACCTGTATTGTCTCCCTTTGATAATGTAAAGTGCTCTGTAAACTGTTGGAGCTATATAAATTCTGGATAATTCTGGATAATAATAATAATATACATTCTTAAAACAGAAAAAAAGATTTTAGTGGAGAAGTTCATAGTTCTTCTCAGCCCTCTCACTATGGCCTGGCTGGGTTTTGTTAAAAAATGTCCGGAATGTGCAGTTATCTACTGAAGACAAGGCTCAGATGGCTCTATGACTTACACAATCCATCAGATAAGCCCCTTGTTATGTTATATAAATGATAAAAGTGAGTGACCACATATATTGTAAATCTTAAAATAGTGATGGCACACATAAAGTGCAAATCCAGGCAAAACATTTTGTCCACTTTGGATGGAATGGGTTAGACTCTTTTTCAGGCCCTACTACTGTATGTCATGTGAAATCATGTGAGTTACATGAAAAGCATATCCCTGTTCATTCTAAATATCCAACCATGTACAGATGAAATATATTAGCAGACACTTACTTCTCACATGATTGGACAATTGTGTATTTTGTGAAGGTTCCCATTCCCAACCCTTAGTAAATCAACCTTTATAAGTTGTATATATTTTATATAAATTGCTTGAAGTGCCAGCAGTTATCCAAAGAGTTGTTATAAACAGACTTTTGGCCTTGACGCATTCAACAAAAAGGGACAAACAGTTAAACACTTTTTTTCAGTTGTTCTGTCTGTAACCCAAGTGTCAGATAAACATTGATTTTGTAATATGCTTTCTAAGTACCTGGCATTATGCCATAGTGGTGAAGTAGCTGAAGAGCTGTGTCCTTACATCTGATCAAAACCACGCAGGAATCAAATCAATTTACTAAACAATCTGAGCTATGAATGGCATTGGAAGAGAATGTGGGTATTAGACAAATCATAGCTCTCGCCAGTAATATGACAAAATCCCTGTTATAACAACATGCCAGAATTCCATGGTCATTAAAGCGGAACTACGTTGCACCTGAGCACCGCAAATCAAAAATGCTATTTAATTCATTTTTAATATTCAGAGCAAACTCACCCACCCATCCATCCATGTCTTCATGTCTTATTTTGCTGGGAAATCACTTAAAAAACACTCACCCCTACCCCCAGCATTTCTGGTTGTGGCCATCTTGAGTAAGGGCAGATGATTCATGTAGCACAGGGATATGCAATTAAGGGACCTCCAGATGTTGCAGAACTACAAGTCCCATGAGGCATAGCAAGACTCTGACAGCCACAAGAATGACACCCAGAGGCAGAGGCATGATGGGACTTGTAGTTTTGCAACAGCTGGGGTCAGCTAATTGCATATCCCTGATGTAGCATTTGCTTCATGGAATTCATCTGCCCTTAGCTCAGGTATGCAGGCAAGAGGGTGTGCTTAGCTAAGAAAACCCCTCCCACCCCTGAAGACTCCTGGGATGTATGGCATCATTTGCTTAGGCAAGAAACCAGGAAGTAACTGAAGAAATAGATTTTTATTAAAACAAGTGCATATGGTATGCTTTCCTATCTATTTACTGATGCTAGCAGCATAACCACTTAAGGACCAACCACTGCAGTTATACTGCAGCAATGTGGCTCGATCCTGCGAATCGCCGCCATTGTACGTTGGCTCTGGGATTTGCATTTGTGGGTGCACGCCCACTGGCCAGCGGGGGAGCCAATCAGCAGGTGGGGTGGACTCGATGTCACGGCATGACTCGGCCATCTGTGATCATTCCCTGCAGTGACAGAACAGGGATCTGCCTGTGTAAACAAGGCAGATCTCCATTCTGACAAGGAAGATCACACAGATCCTGTCTTTCTGCAATGCAGGAAGACGGGTCTGTGTGTTTCCCCAGTCACAGAGTGCCCCATACAGTTAGAACACACAAACAGGGAACACATTAACCCCTTGATAGCCCCTGATGTTAACCCCTTCCCTGCCAGTGTCATTAGTATAACGCTATAACTTTTGCGCAAACCAATCAATATACGCTTATTGCGTTTTTTTGTTACCAAAAATATGTAGTAGAATACATATTGGCCTAAACTGATGAAGAAATTCGTTTTTTTATATTTTTCTGGATATTTATTATAGCAAAAATAAAAATATTGGGTTTTTTTCAAAATTGTCGGTCTTTTTTTGTTTATAGAGCGAAAAATAAAAAATACCACCAAAAGAAAGCTCTATTTGTGGGGGAAAAAAGGACATCCATTTTGATTGAGTACAACCTTGCACGACCGCGCAATGGTCAGTTAAAGTGACACAGTGCTGTATCGCAAAAAATGGCCTGGTCATTAAGGGGGTAACTCCTTCTGGGGCTGAAGTGGTTAAAGTGAACCTATGCCCACATCATGCACACTATAGTATTTAGATATTCTAAACAAGCAGTAAAAGCACCTAACTGTTTCTTGTTCATCTCTGTTTCTATATGCATTGTGGAGAAATTAATGCTCAATAGACTTGTGCAATTTTTTTTTCGTTCTGTATTCGTTTTTCGGTGAAATTCAATGCATTAGTTAATTTGGAAATATTCAAACGAATGAAAACCCGTTTAACTAATTTTTCCAAAAATGAAAATGAAAAAATTTGAAAGAACGAACATCCGAAATTCGAAAATCCGAAATTTGAAAGAATGAAAATCTGAACTGTGAAAATCCGAAAATACGAACGAAAATCCAAAAATTTGAGAACTCGAAAATCTGAAATAATTAACTAACTAACTAATAATAACTATTACTAACAATTAAATTATAGGTATTGGAATTTCCTTTCAAATTTGACTGTTAGTGAACGTAACAAATACAAATTTATCCAAAGTTACAAATTATCCGAAATAACAAATTCCACATCTAAACGAATGGAACGTAACAAATGAATAATAACAATAGTAATAATAATAATTTTTTTTATTATTATTATTATTAATTTGTTATGTTCCATTCTTTTAGATGCAGCATTCGTTATCTTGGATAATTCGTAACTTTGGATAAATTCGTATTCATTTACCAGCAGCCAAATTTGAAAGGAAATTCCAATACCTATAATTTAATAATTAGTTATTATTGTTTTTTTTTTTTTTTTTTAAAAAGGTGTTTATTTATAATTTTACATTTTTAAACATGACAATCAAAACAAGACAAGCAAATGCCATCCAACATGGCGATGGCAGCTGTAGTGTTAGCTACCCATCAAAAAAATACAAATCAGGGTAACACATTTGACATACAGAATAGCATGTCCTTTGCCTAAAAATAGTCCAGGAAACTTGTACTGCACACCGAGCCAGCTATAGCAACTAAAGAAAAGAAAAACACAACCCCAATAAAAGTAACCAAGGCAACAAAACAGCCGCACACCCAACCACACACTACACCAGGGATATGCAATTAGCGGACCTCCAGATGTTACAGAACTACAAATCCCATGAGGCATAGCAAGACTCTGACAGCCACAAGCATGACACCCAGAGGCAGAGGCATGATGTGACTTGTAGTTTTGCAACAGCTGGAGGTCCGCTAATTGCATATCCATGCACTACACCATACATACACACACACACACAGACAATGCTCTCTCCAAATTCAAATAAAAGGTTCACCACGGACCCATTAAAGGGATGATTGAGAGGAGACCAAATCGGCTACCTGAGAAGCCATGCTATCCAACCACGGTTGCCATACTTAGTTATTATTAGTTAGTTAGTTATTATTTCGGATATTCAAATTTTCAGACTTTCGAATTTTCGTTCTTATTTTCGGATTTTCATTCTTTCGAATTTTCATTCATATTTTCGGATTTTTAATTTTTTTGGATTTACGTTCTTATTTTTGGATTTTTGTTCTTTTGAATTTTTGGTTCTTATTTTCGGATTTTCGGATTTTTCCAAATTTTCAAATTTTGGATTTCCGAATTTCAGATTTTTAACAATTATCAAAATAACAAATACCACATGTAAAAGAATTTAATGTAACGAATTTAAACTTTGCCGAAGTTACAAATTTATTCGAAATAACGAATTTCGATCATACGGAATGACCTGAAAAATGACAAAAAAAAAACAATGAAACGAAAAACAAACACATTTTTCGACAGTGCACATGTCTAATGTTCAACGTTACCAACACAAGCACTGTGTTCTTCTGTGAAAACAGATATTACCAGCTCTCTCATTTAAACACACAAGCTATTAGGCCTCTTTCACAGGGTGATCTGATCAGGTCCGTCTGTCAGATTGAAGCTCAGTTATTGTCTATAGGCGGCCAAATAAAAGGACCTACCTTTGTCCATTTAAAATCAATTAACTCCATGTCCATCTAGATACAGAAAAAAAAGTAGGTCTGCATCCTTTTCCGTATTTTTGGTCCTAAATATGACACATCTGAGGCAGTCTGATGTAAATGAAGAATAGTCTGTTTCCATCTGGCCACCTGATTCAGTTTAGGCACCCTTCACTGAACAGGTGAAGCATGCACTAACAACCTTTCCGGCCACTTCCCTGTACTGAGACCCCATATGGGTTTAACTATTATCTCTAGTTGTTTCTATTTGATTCTCTTTCTCGTTAAACTCGACAAACTAACACCCCACCTAGTAAGTATGTACAACAAAATAATGGACACAGGCACCTGCCCCCAAGAATTCTTAGAATCTACTATAGTCACCATCCCAAAACCAGGCAAAACCCCTGATAACCATGCAAACTATCGCCCTATATCCTTGCTTAATTCGGACACCAAACTATTTGCCAAAATAATTGCTAACAGGCTTTCCCAATACACCCCCCTTCTCATACACCCCGACCAAGTTGGATTTGTCCCTGGACGTCAAACCTCAGATGGCACACGGCGATCAATTAACCTTATCCAGTGGGCTGAACACCACCACATACCTGCCCTAGCAATCTCTCTAGATGCTGAAAAAGCTTTCGATAGAGTTCATTGGCAGTACATGACCGGGGTCCTCCGGGGGTTTGGCTTCCAGGGACGAATTTTATCAGCAATCACAGCCCTATACACATGTCCAACAGCCAAAGTGTGGACTTCAGGCTTCCTCTCACCCTCCTTTCCCATCACTAATGGAACAAGGCAGGGCTGTCCTCTTTCCCCAATAATATTCTCCCTGATTATGGAGCCCCTAGCAGAACATATCCGATCTAATCCCTCAGTTACTGGTATACAAATTGGAAAATCCCAACATAAAATAGGTCTATACGCTGACGACGTGATTCTCTTCCTTACAAATCCCCTTCTCACCCTCCCGCACTTAACACATCTTCTAGATCACTTCAGCACACTTTTGCTCTATAAATTAAATCATAATAAATGTCAAATGCTCCCCATCAATTTACCTCCCCCTACCAAACAAAATATTTCCACACTTACCCCTTTCTCGTGGGCTCCAGCAGCCTCTCTTCAATATCTTGGGATCCAATTGACCGCACCCAGCTCTAACATGTTCCACACTAACTTTAATATACTAACATCGAAAATCTCCAGTATCTCCTCTTCAATTCAGAAGTTAACACCTTCATGGACAGGCCGCATCGCCTTAATCAAAATGTTTATCCTACCCCATATTCTCTACCTCTTCCGCGCCCTCCCGGTACCTGTTCTTACAACTCATTTGAAGAAGCTACAAGCTATTATCAGCAACACAATCTGGCAAGGGAAACGCCTCAGATTCAAAACATCATACCTCCTCCGCCCGGTTAAGTTTAGTGGAATGGGGGCCCCGAACATTTCCTTCTATTATAAAGCCAGCATCTTAAACCACACCAGGACATGGTGGTCCTGCAACCCCTCTACACCCACACTACAACTTAACAAAGAGACTCTACAACAGGACTTGAAAACTTATTTAGGAGCCTTGATCCTCCATCCACACCCCCAGAGACACTTCTTGGACACCATTAACGCCATCCACACAGTTTGGACCTCACTGAGAAACATGGCACCTACCTTATCCCAGAATACCCTAAATCTCATCCCACTATCATCCCTGGAAAAAATAATACCGAACCTCAACACTCAAAAATGGACCTCAGCTGGAATCACCAAAGTTGGACAACTATACTCCCAAAAAATCCTCTGTTCCTTCCAAGACCTCTCCTTGTCCTTTAAGCTTCCCCGTACCTCATTTTACCAATATCTTCAAATACGTCATGCCCTAAAAGATAAACAAATTAGTGACTCAGACATACTGAGTCCCATTCTGGACATACTAAGCTCACCCTCAAAAACCCTCACAGGAATGGGGCCCCTATACCTCTCACTATCTTCTCCAGCCAAACTTCAAAAACCAAAGCCATTCCTAACCTGGGAAAAAATACTCTCTTTCACAGCAACTCCGGAGCAATGGCACACAGCACAACTCCTTCCACGGAAACATTCCAAATGCACTCTCAACTGGGAAAACGCACAAAAACTCTCATTCAACTGGTACCTTACTCCTCAGAAATTGGCCAAAATATATCCAAACCAGTCTCCACTATGCTGGAGAAAATGCAACACTCGCGGCTCTCTTTACCACATATGGTGGCAGTGTCCTCAAGTCCAACCTTTCTGGGATCAAATTTTCAAATTGACCTCTTCTATCATCAACCACAAACTATCTCTGGATCCCAAAGTAGCCCTACTAGGACTTGGCATTGAAACAAGGCCCGTCAAGTACCACTCCATACTTACACATATCTTCATAACGGCTCGACTCGCTATAGCCCGCAAATGGAAATCTACTACCCCACCAAACCTCAGCGAAGTGATTCTCATTCTCAATGACCACGCTCAGCAGGAATATTCTTCGCAAAAGCTCACCTCAAACAAGAATTGTTCCTTAAAGACTGGCACCCATGGATAACACACCCACAATCTTCCTTTCAACCCTAGCTCCACATAATGGTTGACTTTTAGCTTTGAACCTTTGAATATATTTAATCTCTTAAGACTCGATCTAATCTACACTGATTAATCCAGGCAGCGACACACCAACAACCCTTACATATATAAGGTCTAGCATTACCTCAAACCTCTACTTGGCTGCACCAGATCACCAACACTCCCTACTTACGTCTCTTACCCTTTCTCATCCCCCCTCTTTCTCCTCCCCTTCTTTCATTTTCTCCATTACAATCTTATAAATCTGTCATGTTTCTTAGAACTAGTATGCAACACAATGTAGAAACATCGCTTCAAGCGGACTCACGCCTCAATGAGACCAATAGGCACTAATTACTAATAAGCCCAGGACACAGTTTTTGTTCCCAATTGGGGTGTCAGGGCAACGATAATGCTATCGCCCACTCATATTCGGACTTAGTCAGATACCCAGAGGCCTCATTGAGAGCATGCGCCCAACACCTCTATTAAAGTTATATCTTACTTTGTACTCTAGAAACCATATTATACACAACTGTTTTCTTTTTTTTCTTTGTATGTTCTCCAAAAAAAATCCAATAAAAATCTAATGGAAAAAAAAAAAAAAAATGTTATAGTCTGCACATCCAGCTTTTGTAGTCCGAAAAATCAGAATCGGCTGTCGAAAGCACCATACTAACGATCCAAAAATCGGCAAATCGTTAGTCGTGCAAAAATTCCCGTACAAATTTTGCATCGTATGCACGGGCCTTTAGGAAATGAACAAATGCACTTTCAAAACAGCCAGAGAGGTAAGGAGGTCTTGTTAAAGCTCTTGTACTCCTTGTTAGGAATCTGTATATAGTTTAACCAGATGCTGACCACCCGTCGCCAAGTTTGACGGCGGCAACTTGGCCTGTTGTTGCGAAATAGCGTCACCTGGCGGCGGCCGCGAGAATGAGTATTGTGAGCGCGAGCGCCGCCAGTGTGTAAACACGGATCTCCGTTCTGACAGAGAGGGAAGGGATGTGATTAAAGACTCCCTGTATATGTGTGTTAGAACACACTGAGGGAACACAGTTAACCCTTAGAGCGCCCCCTCCAGGTTAACCCCTTCCCTGCCAGTGACATATATAATCTGGGGGGAGGGGATAGGAATGTTAGATGTTCTAGCAGATTTGGATACACTAACAAACTGAAGCCAAACTCTGGCTAACATTTATAAGTAGTTACAGCAAACTGTTTTTTTTCCTTTGGGGATAAAGGTTTTTTTTACATAAATAAATAAAAGTTGACCATTGTAAGCACCCCTGTCAGTGGTAAATGGTTTGTCTCAGACCTCTAACTGCTACATTTGCAGAACAACTTGTTTTTTTGAAAAACAGCAGACTTACTGGGCAGAAAATAAAGAAAAGAAAGTCTAGAAAATGCAGCCATCACATATAAGAATTTGAAAGCTGTATATAATAAATGTTCTGCTTTTGGGTTTATTACGACTTTAAAGCGGCTGTATACCCATTTTGGTCATTTTTACCTACAGGTAAGCATATAATAAGGCTTACCTGTAGGTAAAATTAATATCTCCTAAGCCTGTATGGTTTAGGAGACATTCCCCCTGCAAGCAGGCGCTGACGTCATGGCGCATGCGCTGTGATATCCCGCATAGTGCATAGCATAGTGCCATAGTGCATAGCATAGTGCCAGACCTTACTGGAAAGTCTGCCAGAAAAAAAGCTCTTGCGCGCATGCGCGGGGAGTGACGTCTTGCGGCTCCAGCCACTCACACCCGGGAGCCACGAACCTGGAAAAAAGCCCCGAGGGAAGATGTCAGCTCCCTCTGTGGGGACCGAGCCGCCCGTTCGGATCTTCATTCCAAGGTAAGTATTTCATAATGAGCTAGTATGCGGTGCATGCTAGCTCATTATGCCTTTGCCTTACAGTTTTTGTTTTTGTTTTAGTTGGGTATACAACCGCTTTAATGTCTTTAAAGTTTGGGCTCAAGAGAACTTTAAGCAAGACTGTTAGAGAATGTTGGCTAACATACAACTGAATGAATGTGAAAAATTAGGATTTTTTTTCAAGGCGGAAATTTAAACACTTTATTCCAATAAGTTCTCCTCTCCTTAGATTAATATTTCATTCTTAAATGAATACAGGATTATAAAACGCACTGTAACGGTCATAGAGACATATTCTGTTCTCAAACGGGCATGCAATGGAACCGCTGTTCTCTGCTGTTCTGGGTCACTGCAACCTGGTTCAGAATCACTTGTACTTGTGAGAAAACATGTTAGACGTCACAGGAGACTAGGGAATCATTGTAACAATAATACGCTCGCCCGCATACAAAAACTTTCATAATGACTATTTTTTTTTACTCAGACAGACTTTGCTAGACTCACAGTTAGCTACATAAAAGATTCAGTAGAGAAGTGAAGTGAGAGGTAGAGGAGCTTGGCCAGTATAAACATTTTAATTGGGCAGTTTAGGCAGTCGCCCAAGGCCTCCTTCTCACAGGGACTCGCGGCTGCCTAATTTGCCTAATGCATTACCCCAGTTTTGAGGGACAGGAGACCTTGACGCTGCTGTGCTCAGACAGCATTAAGAGCCCTGTCTCGCTTAAGCAGACCTCACAGCAGCTGAACAGCTGATTTGCGCACCTCACCAGAGGGCCCCCCCCCCACTCAAGTCAATCCCTGTCGAGCCCGAGTCAAGCTCAGCCGATTACGAATCAGCCAACTCTGGAACTGCACATGCACTTGGGTGAGGACTGGCTTGGGCGTGGATTGCCTTGAGTGGGGGGGGAGTGGTTGGTGGGCTGCTGGTCAAGTGCAAGGTGACGTCATCCTGCTCGGCTCCTTTCCAGCAAATTTCAAAGTATCTGCAAGGGGGGGGGGGTAGCAGGATCAAAGGCTGCAGGCAATTACAGGTTAGTGTGTGACACCGTCAGTCAGTCACTCTATTGGGGGTCACAGATGTAAGGGGCAAATGGAGACAATAAGATAAGGGGAGGACATCGATATAAAGGTCCCCTCTTATATCAGTGAACATCTTTACCTTGGTGTATTCACTCTACAAACTCTGGTGTAAAGGGGAACTCTGCGGGACCCTGATGTAAGGGGGAATATTGTGGACTCTGTTGTAAAGCAGAACTGTCTCTGGTCACCAGAGCCCCCCTTACATCAGAGTTCACAGGGCTCCCCCTTACATCAGAGTAAGCAGAGTTACAGTGCAAGAGGTAAGGAGGAACTCTGCAGAAAACCTCTTAAACTGGAGTTCCCCTTTACACCAGGGTGCACAACATTCCCTTTTACATTAGTGTCCGCAGAGTTCCCCTTTACATCAGTGTCCACAGAGTTCCCGCTTTCACTGTAAGGCAAACCTTGCGGACTGGTGTACTGTAAAGAGGAACTATGATGTAAAGCGGGTTCTAGGAATACTGGGAACTCTGATGTAAGGGGGGATTTTTATGTAAGGGCAGGAAGGGGGTCCGCTGCAGAACATGTGAAAGGGTTCCGCTCTTCTTGACCCTGTCCGTGCACAGGCAGCGTTAAGAGCCCTGTCACACTCACCTCTTGCATAACCTAAGACTTCTGGAGCTCTGGTTATTATTATTTCCTTTATGGTCATGAGTGGGGCCTCATGTCTAAGTTTTACCTAAGGCCTCACAAAGCCTAGAGCCGCCTCTGCAGTAGAGGACAGAAGAGGAGAGGAGAGGGCTATGAGGTACAAGAAGGAAGTTGGCTAGGCTAGCGAACTGACTTTTCCTTCAGTGGTCACATTTTCTAGCAGAGGCACATTGAAAGTGAATAAAATGTATAGAATGAAAAACACTGCACTAAAGTAAGCATTTTAACCCATTAATGCCTGGTGTCCCATTATTGGAACGGTGGTGATGTGGGAGTTACTTATATCCTACTGCTCAGGGTCATAAAATAATGTATAAATATATAATGTATAAATTATGTATTTTTCAATAATAAATTCCTTCCAAAAAACACCGTTTTGCAGCATCAATTGCTAAGAGAGGCTTTTTGAATTTGTGCATTACAAAATTCTCTAACTTAACCACTTCAGCCCCGGAAGGATTTCCCACTTTAGGACCAGAGCACTTTTTGCGATTCAGCACTGCGTCGCTTTAACTGACAATTGCACGGTCGTGCGACGTTGTACCCAAACTAAATTTGCGTCCTTTTTTTCCCACAAATAGAGCTTTCTTTTGGCGGTATTTGATCGCCTCTGCGTCATTTCTGATCGCCGCTATAAACAAAAGAAGAGTGACAATTTTGCAAAAAAACCCAAATTTCTTACTTTTTGATAAAATACAAATCCAAAAAAATATATAAAAAAACTTTTTTTGGCCGATTTATATTCTTCCTCATATTTTTGGTTAAAAAAAATTGCATTCTGCGTTTATTGATTGGTTTGCGTAAAAGTTGCCGAGCTTACGGATGATATAAAATAATTTCTGGGGTTCTTTTTTTTTGTTTTTTTTACTAGTAATGGCGGCGATCTGCGATTTTTAGCGGTACTGCGATATTGCAGCGGACATGTTGGACCATTTTGACACTTTTTTGGGACCATTGGCATTTATACAGCGATCAGTGCTATAAAAATGCACGGATATGATGTGTAAATGCCATTGGCAGTGAAGGGGTTTACCTGCAGGGGGCGCTCTAAGGGTTAACAGTGTTCCCTGGGTGTGTTATAACTGTGTGTGGGCTGCCCTGGCTGGGGAAAGGGGATGATCATGGCTTCCATATAGAGGAAGCCTGTGATCACCGCCCTTCCCCCTCTATGAGAACGAAGATCCGTGTTTACTTACACGGACCTCCGTTCTCTCACTGCGGGGGAGGCATCGCGGGTAGCCGGCGGCAACTGAACCTGCTCCTTGGCCCCCCCCCAGACACAGTGAGCACGCAAGCGCGCCTCCGGTGGTGCGAGCGCACTCACAGCACTAGTTATGGCAGCCACCGTCGTATGACGGCGGTTTGCGATAACGAGCCACTCTGTCGCCGTCAGACTGTGGTCGGTGGTCAGCAAGTGGTTAAGCATGACCAGCTTGCGAAGGGGCGGGGTCCTTGATGTCCAGAATTAACAGTAAGTGGTTTTAGTGACACTGGGCATTATTTAATTTAGGCCAGCCATACATGATTTGAATCTCAGTGGTGTAGGGCAGTGGTTCTCAACCCTGTCCTTGAGTACCCACAACAGGCCATGTTTTGATAATTTCTCTTAGATAAAATAGCTGTCCAAAATACCAAGCCATTGACTCTCATTTAAAGCACCTGTGCATGATAAAGGAAAACCTGAAAACATGGCCTGTTGGGGGGTACTTGAGGACAGGGTGTAGTGGATAGCACTTTCGCCTGGCAGCAAAAGGGTCACTGGTTCAAATCCCAACCACCTGTGCCTGCGTGGGTTTCCTCCAGGTACTCCGGTTTCCTCCCACACTCCAAAGACATGCTGGTAGGTTAATTAGATCCTGTTTAAATTGGCCCTAGTACCTGTATGAATGTGAGTTAGGGACCTTATATTGTAAGCTCATTGAGGGTAGAGACTGATGTGAATGTACAATATATATGTAAAGCTCTGCGTAAATTGACAGTGCTATATAAGTACCTGAAATAAATAAAGTAAAATAAATAAAATCTCGCCCGGTTCAGCAGGAACCAGCCAAGATTCAAACTGTTAATAGACAGGCTGATCAATCAACTTGGGTATAACCAAACCAGCCTGCCAGATTCTCTTCTGATTATCTGCTAGCGGCTATAGCAAAAGTCACTGTCTTCTCCCTCACCGCAGGAGCGATTCCCCTGTCAACGCTGTCTGTGTTTATGGGGGAACTGAGCTAATTTCTTCCCTGCAACCCATAGTTACAGGTAAGAATTTCACACCATGTGTGGCCATCCTTAGGAGTAGAATAATCACTAGACATATTCAATTCATTAATTTTTTTACTAAATTTGACAAACTCATTAATTCGGAAATAATCGAATTAACGAAAACCTGTTTAACAAATTTCTCCAAAAACAAAAATTTGAAAATCCGAAAATTCAAAAATCTGAAAATTCAGAAATTCTTAAATTCGTAAATCTATAAATGTGAAAATCCGAAAATTCTAAAATTTGAAAATCCGAAAATAAGAATGAAAATCCGAATATTCAAAAGAACGAAAATCTGAAAATAAGAACAAAAATCCGAAATTCCGAAAATCCGAAATAACAACTAACAAACTAATAATAATAACTATTACTAACTATTAAATTATAGCTATTGGAATTTCTTTTCAATTTTGGCTGTTATTGAACGTAACGAATACGAATTTATCCAAAGTTACGAATTATCCGAAATAACGAATGCCGCATCTAAACTAATGGAATGTAACAAATTAATACAAATAAATAATAATAATAAATACTTTTTAATATTATTATTATTTATTGTTATTAATTTGTTATGTTCTATTCGTTTAGATGCAACATTCAAAATTTCAGATACTACGTAACTTCGGATAAATGTATATTTGTTACGTTCACTAACAGCCAAATTTGAAAGGAAATTCCAAAATCTATAATGTAATAGTTATTATTAGTTAGCTATTATTATTTTGGATTTTTGAATTTTTGGATTTTCGAATTTTCGGATGTTTCAAATTGCAGATTTTTCCGAATTATCAAAATAACGAATACCGCATCTAAACGAATGGAACATAACAAATTCTATTTTTTCAGAAGTTACGAATTTGTTCAAAAGAACTAATTTCAATCATAATGAATGACCCGGAAAAAAAAACAAAAAACAATGAAACGTAAATGAAAATGTTTTTGTTTTTTTAACAAAGCTGGGGTGGAGCTTTAAGTGTTTTCTATAATTTCCTGACTTTTGACAAAAAACACTGCTTGCACTATACAACATTATGAATCTATGCCTCCTGGAAAGGTCAAATGGCTCTCGCTAAGCTAGTTCCTTTCCACCACTGTAGGCTGATCATTGTTTGCCACCTCTATTAGCTGTGGTAACTAGATCATGTTTTCTACGACCCTCTTCCTTTGGTCAGTGCTGGGGAAGTGAATTGAGGTGCTCAAGGGCCTGCCTTGCCCAAAGCTTTACATTTCTATAAACAAAACTAAACATACCTGAAAACTTTTGGACTGTGAACCCTTACAGTCCAGAAATGTATGAATGGCAATAACTTTATAGCTCATATCATGGTACAACATCAAAACAGATACAGATACAATATGGTGGTATGTATTTCAATGTATGTCATAGTATAGTGTCATTTGTTTCATGGCATATTTATCACCATGTGGGAATTCCATGACATATCTATTCAGTATAAGCTGGAATCCCCTTTTAACATGAAAACACCCAACAACCTATCTAATCCATTATTAACTATGGGGGAAAAAAATCCCGTATTAACCACTTCATGCCCACACTATAGCCGAAAGATGGCTACAGTGTAGCTTCCGAAATTCTGCCCTCTGGGGGCGCATCCGGAGTGCTCTGTGATCGCGGTAAAGGGCCAATCACAGCGGCCTTTTACCATGTGATCAGCGGTGTCCAATCACCGCTGATCACAAACTTGCCAGTTATCGGCATTCCTTTCCTCACATGCTTGAGGAGAGGAGAGCCGGTAACCGGCAAGTGTGACAGGGGACATTTACACAGATAATCAGTGCCAACCAGTGCCCATTAGTGCTGCCTATCAGTGACCATCAGTGCCGCCTATCAGTGCTCATCAGTGGCACCTATCAACGCCTCCTCATCAGTCCTCATCAGTGCTGCCTATCAATGCCTGTCAGTGCCCATCAGTGCCACTTGTCAGTGCCCATTAGTGCCACCTATCAGTGCAGCCTCATCAGTGCCCATGAGTGCCACCTTGTAGGTGCCCATCAGTGCTGCCTCATCAGTGCCCATCAGTACAGCCTCATCAGCGCACATCAGTGAAGGAAAAAAATTACTTATGTGCAAAATGTTATAACAGAAACTTTTTTTTCAAAATTTTTGTTTGTTTAGCAAAAAGTAGAAAACCCAGTAGTGATTAAATACCACCAAAAGAAAGCTCTATCTGTCTCAAAAAAAATAATAAAAATTCCAAACGTTATTCAAAGTGCGACAGCCATGAAGTTGAAAATTGGCCTGGGCAGGAAGGGGGTGAAAGTGCCCAGTGTTGAAGTGGGTAATCATTTTATCTTATTAATTTCCTCTGAGGTGATTCATTGATCCATTTGCCTTCTAACTCAGGGGTCCCCAACACCCGGTCCATGGCCTGTTGATGACTGCCCGCATAGCAGGAGGAGAGCGGTGACCGCAGTCCACACAGGGCTCTCACAGACTGCTGTGTGGCCATGCCTCATGTGTTCTTCACCCGCCCGGCCGATTATGTTATCCTATCAGCAGGGCAGGGGGTGGGAGGAGCTGCATATCGGAATGGAGAGCTCCCCACATCCCCTATCCTGCTGATAGGATGACATCATTGGGAAGGGCGGGCGGGCCATAGGAGCTGGGAGAGGACAAACAGACTGATAACAGCCTCTGCCCTGCCAAAGGTGGGAGTCCTGTGCAGGGGATGCAGAGCTTGGAATGGTGTTATGTTAGAGAGGAAAGGGGGGGGGGCAGACTGCTGGGGTACTGTGATGGAGGAGGCTGTGACTTCTAGGGGCAATGTAATATAAAGGGAACTGCATTGTAAAGGGGCACAGTAATCATTACAGTGCCCCTTTACAGTGCATTCCCCTTTATATCACAGTGCTCCCTTTACAGTGCAGTCCCCGTAACATCACAGCCAGTGTTTACATTACAGAGCCCCCTTTACAGTGCAGTCCCCTTTATATCACAGTGCTCCCTTTACAGTGCAGTCCCCTTTATATCACAGTGCTCCCTTTACAGTGCAGTCCCCTTTATATCACAGTGCTCCCTTTACAGTGCAGTCCCCTTAACATCACAGCCAGTGTTTACATTACAGAGCCCCCTTTACAGTGCAGTCCCCTTTATATCACAGTGCTCCCTTTACAGTGCAGTCCCCTTAACATCACAGCCAGTGTTTGCATTACAGAGCCCCCTTTACAGTGCAGTCCCCTTTATATCACAGTGCTCCCTTTACAGTGCAGTTTCCTTTATATCACAGTGCTCCCTTTACAGTGCAGTCCCCTTTATATCACAGTGCTCCCTTTACAGTGCAGTCCCCTTAACATCACAGCCAGTGTTTACATTACAGAGCCCCCTTTACAGTGCAGTCCCCTTTATATCACAGTGCTCTCTTTACAGTGCAGTCCCCTTTATATCACAGTGCCCCCTTTACAGTGCAGTCCCCTTCACATCACAGTCAGCCTGTACATTACAGAGCCCCCTTTACAGTGCAGTCCCCTTTATATCACAGTGCCCCCTTTATAGAGCAGTCCCTGATACATTAATGGACAGAATCCGTGAATATCCCATTCCCCAACCCATTCACCACAAACACGTGACCATAACCACCCCCCGGGCCCTGGGAAAATTGGCTGCCATGAAACCGGTTCCTGGTGCCAAAATAGTTGTGAACCGCTGTTGTAGGTTCAAATGTAAGGCCTGGATTACTTCAAGTTACTCAGCTGTGATCAATTTTCAATGAATAACAACCTAAGGGCTTATTGATACTTGAGGTCTTACTGCCAGCGATCTAAGGGGGATCACTTTGCAAAGGGCGTTGCAAAGAGGCTTTGACAGGCAAACCGAAGGAGATATGTGCCACTACTGCATGGCGATGCTACCACCTGCGAAAAAAGTGACATGCTATTTCATTTTTGCAGCAGCATTGGCTTGTATACAGCCCTGAGCACCTGAATGCCCTGAATACCTGTGTGTATGATCTCTCTATTTCCAACTTTCAAGTTCAATCTGATTTTGAAAAAAAAAATAGTTGCAATGTTTAACTCCTCAATTTCTCTGTTCTAGCATGTCTGACTGAGCCCTGGTTTATTCTTACAACTAGTACACTGTGCGGTACATGTACACAGCCTTCATGTAAATTAATCTGCACTACTGCTAACGACAACTTCAGTGACCCCCGGCAATGTAAAAGTGAACACTGCTCATCTGGCAAAGTTTGTATAAAATATTCTTCCCAGGAATTTTCTACCATGTTAGAGTAATGTAATTCTGCACTCCTCTAGGTTCCGAATGTTGCAAGCCACTTTTCAGCCTAAGGGGAAAAAAACATGGAGTCCACTCCTATACAGAAGCATACAATTCTATCCCTGCAGTAAATTGTTGGAATGTATTTTCACAAAGCAATAGCAGATCACTTTGTACATGTTTAGTTTTCTGGTTATACTGCATTAAATAGCAACTTCAGGCAACAAGTAAAAAAAGTCAGTAAACTGCTAACACAATCTAGGAAACAGTGAAATATTAGACTGTCCGTTTGATTAACCTTTAATAGAGTTTACAGCAGTGGAGGCTCGTCCATTGGGGCTCCTGGGGCAGCGCCCCACCACCAGTTAGCAGAAAAAAAAATCACCAGTTAGCAGAAAAAAAAAATCACAAGTTAGCAGAAAAAAAAAATCACCAGTTAGCAGAAAAAACAAATCACCAGTTAGCAGAAAAAAAAATTACCAGTTAGCAGAAAAAAAAAAAAATTACCAGTTAGCAGAAAAAAAAATCACCAGTTAGCAGAAAAAAAAATCACAAGTTAGCAGAAAAAAAAAATTACCAGTTAGCAGAAAAAAAAATTAGCAGTTAGCAGAAAAAAAAAATTACCAGTTAGCAGAAAAAAAAATCACCAGTTAGCAGAAAAAAAAATAAATTACCAGTTAGCAGAAAAAAAAAATCACCAGTTAGCAGGAAAAAAAAATCACCAGTTAGCAGAAAAAAAAATAAATTACCAGTTAGCAGAAAAAAAAAAATTACCAGTTAGCAGAAAAAAAAATCACCAGTTAGCAGAAAAAAAAATAAATTACCAGTTAGCAGAAAAAAAAAATCACCAGTTAGCAGGAAAAAAAAATCACCAGTTAGCAGAAAGAAAAAAAATCTGTGTAGTTTTTATCAGTATTTGACCTCTGTTTCTGCTGTTGCTAGGTAGATTAGGAAAAAAAAGGTATAATCTTGATTTTTTTTTTCTAATCTACCTAGTAACAGGTCGGACGTCCTGAATGTAAATAACCCTGTCATTGAAAAGCATGGAGAAATCGTTTCTCCACGCTCATTTGTTCACTGGCAACCTCCTATTGAGTTCAATGGAGCTCATTAGGACGGGGGAATATGCCGACCTGGCCAGCCTATTGAGCTCTCTGATTTGCTCCCTGCCTGCACTAGGGAGGTGCCGAGGTGGAGACAATGCCATGGAATGAATGGTGGAGGACGGACCATTTGGGCAGGGGGTCCCATGAGAGCCCTTTGTGTTTTTTTCATCTCCCACTCCCAGTCTCTCCCTCCCCCCCCCCCCTCAGCAGAAGAGTAGACTGGCCGGCCCCAGCGGCTTGACGTCACTGTTGGAGGCTCTGTGACTGTCTGTGAGAAGGAGGAGAAGGAGGAGAAGAAGAAGGATCTTTATTGCTGCCCTGCTATGCTGGTGACATTCCAGTGCACCTCACCGTGAGTCCTGACACAAACCAACCTGGTCAGCCTGCCTGCATGTATGTTTAACACAGGCAGTTATTAATGTTGTGGTGATTGGTGAATAATGATTTGTTAGTGGACTACGATTACTTTTCATTCTGAAGGCCCTTCTCACCACACCTAGACATCATAGCACTGTTAGCAGAGCACATGTGTGTTTTACTGTGTGGTACTGCTACATGTTAGAGCATGCTAATCCCATGCTGATCCCATGCTAATCCCATGCTAACATGTAACAGTAACACACAGTAAAACACACATGTGCTGTGCTATGCTATGGCTCGGTGTATTGGGGCGGTGTTTTTTTTTGGGGGGGG
>BLSH010443693.1:1665374-1677023 GCA_018402905.1 Glandirana rugosa | reverse complement strand
AAAAGAGATGATTAAAAGGATTAACTTTTGTGTCACTCCAATTAAGCCTAACTCCTCAAAGACACCTGGAAACGAGAAATACCTTTAGGAAGTAATTCCTTAGGGTAAGGAAAGGGACTTTGTATAACTGCCTCTCCCTTACATTTACTTGCAGTTATATAAACAGTGACTCTTATAGGTCCCTTTTTTCGACGTGGCACCCTCCTGGAAATGAGACACTTTTTATAAGATTTTTTAACTCTAGTCATTGCTACTTTCCTGGTACTCCTTCCCCGCTTCCCATTATGAGGGACGTAAGGGTGGGTTTCATATACCCAGGTGATCATAAAATCTATAATTATAATTGGGTAGAAAATACCCCTTCCCCCATACCGATCACCTTTCAATTTCTCTATTACTGGCATTTTTTTGCCAAAGCGAATGACCTGACCAAAGAAGAAGGTGGGAATGCAGGGAGTATTACCCTTCGCCCCTTCCTCATGGTCCTTTCATCGTTACTGATCTCAATTTTTTAGAATATTTTTCACAGAGTAAAGGTCCTCCCACGGTGCAGCTTTTTTCCCTGGATATTCTCAGTGACAAATATATTGACGTTCATTTACATTCCCTCTCCGTCAATATGTTTCAGGGAAAGGAATGGGATTCCTTAATGAAGGATTTCCATAAAGAGCAAAGGTCCACAGAAACTCCTCAATCCGAATTAACCTCACTGTGTTTTCAATTAGGAAAATTAGTAGAGAAAAAAGCTGCATATTTGTTGGCATAAAGATAGCTTTGCCAGATATATTCAAGAGGACATAAACCCATTTGGGCTACGCATCCAGGTCTTCCCTCTTTTGGAGGGTCTGGATGAGTCCTTTAAAAATAGATGGGAGAATGTCCTTCACATGTGCACCAAAAATATGATGCAACTTTTGATGGAGGAATATCAGGGACGTATTGCTCACATAGATAGGGAAATCTCATCTATCTATTTTAAACTTGAACCTCTAAAAAACTTGCCCAACTTTAAAGTACAGGAAAATAAGATTTAGAGCCGTTTAGATCGAATTACACATGAAATTCTAGCGACTAAAGAGAAAACATTTTGGAGGGACAAGCGTGCCTTCCAAGAGAAAAAACCTACTGTTGGCAACAACAGGGTAATAAAATACAAAGGTACATACAGTTGAGGCTCGTCCATTGGGGCTCCTGGGGCAGCGCCCCACCACCAGTTAGCAGAAAACAAAAAAAATCACCAGTTAGCAGAAAAAAAAAATCACAAGTTAGCAGAAAAAGAAATCACCAGTTAGCAGAAAAAAAAATCACAAGTTAGCAGAAAAAAAAATTACCAGTTAGCAGAAAAAAAAAAATCACCAGTTAGCAGAAAAAAAATCACCAGTTAGCAGAAAAAAAATCTGTGTAGTTTTTATCAGTATTTGACCTCTGTCTCTGCTGTTGCTAGGTAGATTAGGAAAAAAAAGGTATAATCTTGATTTTTTTTTCTAATCTACCTAGTAACAGGTCATGCGTCCTAAAAGTAAATACCCCTGTCATTGAAAAGCATGGAGAAATCATTTCTCCATGCTTATTTGTTCACTGGCAACCTTCTATTGAGTTCAATGGAGCTCATTAGGACGGGGGAATATGACGGCCTGGCCTGCCTATCGAGCTCTCTGATTTGCTCCCTGCCTGCACTAGGGAGGTGCCGAGGTGGAGACAATGCCATGGAATGGATGATGGAGGACTGACCATTTGGACAGGGGGTCCCATGAGAGCCCTTTGTGTTTTTTCATCTCCCACTCCCAGTCTCTCCCCCCCTCAGCAGAAGAGTAGACTGGCCGGCCCCAGCGGCTTGACGTCACGGTTGGAGGCTCTGTGACTGTCTGTGAGATGGAGGAGAACGAGAAGAAGAAGATCTTTATTGCTGCTATGCTGGTGACATTCCAGTGCACCTGACCCTGACCACAGCAACTCCGAGTCCTGACACAAACCAACCTGGCCAGCCTGCCTGCTTGTATGTTTAACACAGGCAGTTATTAATGTTGTGGTGATTGGTGAATAATGATTTGTTAGTGGACTACGATTACTATTTATTCTGAAGGCCCCTCTCACCACACCTAGACGTCATAGCACTGTTAGCAGAGCACATGTGTGTTTTACTGTGTGTTACTGCTACATGCTAATCCCCTGCTAATCCCATGCTAATCCCATGCTTATCCCCTGCTAATCCCATGCTAATCCCCTGCTAATCCCCTGCTAATCCCCTGTTAATCCCATGCTAATCCCCTGCTAATCCCATGCTAATCCCCTGCTAATCCCCTGCTAATCCCATGCTAATCCCCTGCTAATCCCCTGCTAATCCCATGCTAATCCCATACTAATCCCATGCTAATCACCTGCTAATTCCATGCTAATCCCATGCTAATCCCATACTAATCCCATGCTAATCCCCTGCTAATCCCATGCTAATCCCATGCTAATCCCCTGCTAATCCCATGCTAATCCCCTGCTAATCCCATGCTAATCCCCTGCTAATCCCATGCTAATCCCATGCTAATCCCCTGCTAATCCCCTGCTAATCCCATGCTAATCCCCTGCTAATCCCATGCTAATCCCCTGCAAATCCCATGCTAATCCCATGCTAATCCCCTGCTAATCCCATGCTAATCCCATGCTAATCCCCTGCTAATCCCATGCTAATCCCCTGCTAATTCCATGCTAATCCCATGCTAATCCCATACTAATCCCATGCTAATCCCATGCTAATCCCCTGCTAATCCCATGCTAATCCCATGCTAATCCCCTGCTAATCCCATGCTAATCCCCTGCTAATCCCATACTAATCCCATGCTAATCCCATGCTAACATGTAGCAGTAACACACAGTAAAACACACATGTGCTGTGCTATGCTATGGCTCGGTGTGTTGGGGCAGTGTTTTTTTGGGGGGGTCTCCTGTTGTAGAATTTTGCTGTCATTTTCTGGTCACCATACAGTCCTGCACTGACGCACATCATCACTTCTGACTTTGTCTATTTTCTTATTCAAAGCCCTTGGTGGACTCCTTCCCTTTTCTTCTTTTTTTTTTTTTTTTTTTGAAAAAACATTATTTTTGGATGTCGGTGGGCTGGTGGTGGTTGCACAGGGCACTTTATTGAATATATACAGTTACCCGGCCACTTTATTGGGTACACCTGTTCAATTGCTTGGTAACACACATTGCTAATCAGCCAATTACATGGCAGCAGCTCAATGCATTTAGGCATCTAGACGTGGTGAAGACAACTTGCTGAAGTTCTAACTGAGCATCAGAATGGGGAAGAAAGGGGATTTAACCACTTCAGCCCCGGAAGGATTTCCAGCTTTAGGACCGGAGCCCTTTTTGGGATTCGGCACTGCGTCGCTTTAACTGACAATTGCACAGTCGTGCGACGTTGTACCCAAACGAAATTTGCGTCCTTTTTTTCCCACAAACAGAGCTTTCTTTTGGTGGTATTTGATCACCGCTGCGTCATTTCTGATCGCCGCTATAAACAAAAGAAGAGCGACAATTTTGCAAAAAAACCCAAATTTCTTACTTTTTCCTAAAATACAAATCCAAAAAAAAAATATAAAAAAACATTTTTTTTCACCGTTTTTGGCCGATTTATATTCTTCCTCATATTTGCGATAAAAAAAATCGCAATCGGCGTTTATTGATTGGTTTGCGCAAAAGTGGTCGCGTTTACGGATGATGAGAATTCATTTTTGGGGTTTTTATTTTTTTTTTATTTTTTAGTAAAAATGGCGGCGATCTGCGATTTTTTTTTTTGCGGTACTGCGATATTTCAGCGGACATGGCAGAACATTTTGACACTTTTTTGGGACCATTGGCATTTATACAGCGATCAGTGCTATAAAAATGCACTGATTACTGTGTAAATGTCATTGGCAGTGAAGGGGTTAACCTGCAGGGGGCGCGCTAAGGGTTAACTATGTTCCCTGGGCGCGTTCTAACTGTATGGGGGACTGCCCTAACAGGGGAAGGGAAGTTATCACAGCCTTCACGTAAAGGAAGGCTGTGATCA
This sequence comes from Glandirana rugosa, assembly GCA_018402905.1. Lineage (NCBI taxonomy): Eukaryota > Metazoa > Chordata > Amphibia > Anura > Ranidae > Glandirana > Glandirana rugosa. The sequence continues at coordinate 1,672,975 of BLSH010443693.1, read as the reverse complement.
CAGCCCTTCCCCCTCACACAGAGCGGAGGTCCGTGTTTACATACACGGACCTCCGCTCACTCGCTCCGGGGGGGGCATCGCGGGTGGCCGGCGGCAATCGAAGCCGCCGCACCCGCTCCCTGGCCCCCCCTGGACACAGTGAGCGCGCGGGCACGCCTCCGGCGGCGCGCGCGCGCTCACTATACACGTTCCCGCAGCCGCCGTCTTATGACGGCGATTTGCGGGAACGAGCCACTTTGCCGCCGTCAATTTCCGATCGGCGGTCGGCAAGTGGTTAAGTAACTTTGAACGTGGCATGGTTGTTGGTGACAGACAGAATATTTCTGGGATGTTGCACTATATGCTGTCTCGTGTATCATTGTATATATATATATATAATCCAAAAAAGAAGGTTGGAACCTAGTGGGTGGGGCTTCTGAGAAGCGGGAGGGGTCAAAAAGAAGGGCGGGGTCTGGCGCCCCACCATCTTAAAACTTCACCAGCCGCCACTGGTTTACAGGTTCTGTGCCATGTAACTGGCTCTCTGAAAGATAAAGAGAGGTTGTGTTCAGAGCCTGGGAACAACTAGCTTGCACTTTTGAAGACCTTGAGCCAGAGCTATTCGAGAAATAATGACACTGGTAGTAATTACTGAGAGTGGCAGAATGTTGAGGTGTAGTGAAAATGACGGCATTGCGGCAGCTGTTCCTTGAAGTAGTGTAAATGTAAAATTTTCATGTCTCAATGTAGGTATAGTCCACTTTTTAGACCATGTTTCATATTGCATCCATATATAAGACAATATTGCAATGGTAGTCCATTCACATCTTCCTCAGGCCGCATAACAGAAGGCTTGTACCTCTATTGGGACCTGGGACTGGGGGTAAACAATGCTAGAGCCTATGCATTGCAACTACACTGCAGGCCTGAATGCAAACATTTAATAAACCCACACTTTTCATTGTATCATTTTTGTTACATTCTTTTTTTTTAAAGATGGACTATGCCTTTAAGCTCTGTACAAGAAGTCAGTATATTACTATGAACAGTCAGGTGTAGCTATGCTCAGGAAATAAAATGTAGGTCTCTGGATGCATTTGTCTCTTTTCATAGTTATAATATAACTAAACAGCCCCTTCATTATTCTGCAGAGCATCTCTAGTTCTGTGGATTGCTCTAATCATAAAAACATCAATAAGGTGATATGAGTCTTTAATCGAGAAAGCTTTTAGACTTTCATACCATGTGGAGGTGTCTATGATCAGAGACATTCACAAAGCTTAGGTGAATTGTTTCAATGATTACTGTAATTGTGTGTGGCAATAACCATAATACGACCTTAGACAGATGTTTCCCCGGGAATTATGGGTGGTTGACACCTGCCCACTCTCAAAAGCATCCTCATGCCATTGCTACTTGTAGCATTTATCTCTGAGACATATCCTAAATTCCTTTTTGTCCTTAGAAAATCCATTTTATCAGTTCTTATTCCCGTAAAGGTTTTATTACAAGGTAGAAAGTCTTTGGATCAGAAGAGGGCTGGGCCGAGGAGCATTTCCCCTTAAGCCAGTGTTTATAATAACTGTCGGGCTGGGAGACCCTGAGTGGATATACTTTACCATTGAGACAGATCAGATTGAAACGCAAAGTCACTAACACTTGGTGAGCCTTATATAACTAACCCTCATTTAGATGTGCAATCACAGCTCCAGGCAGAGGGCAATATTCCAACACCAACTTTCAGCTCTGAGATGTTATGTGACCTAATGCAGAGAGCTGCAAAGGAAGCGGATGCTGGATGATTAAAGCTGTGTGTCCCAATAAACCACTGACGCCCATCTTTCACCATGCTCACCAATTACTGTAACATCATGGCATATTTTGTATGGTACACATTCTTAAGCCTTCAAAAATCCATCCCTACCATCAAAAGGCCATTTTGTGGCATTTGTCCTCAAAGGTTCCCAGGTTGCTTTTGGTGAAATAAGTGTTATTCAATATCCTACGTTTCACAATAAAAATGCTATCTTCTTCCCCCTCTTAGAAAGTCATCCAGAGTCCTATCCTCACGTATCTCTTGCCATATATGTGTTCCAGGTATATTTCATTATTTAAAAAGGTAACAGGCCATTGTGGAAGCCTGTGCTATCAGCTTGTACATACAATATTTCATTATCAAAAAGGAAATCTGCACTTACATTTGGTGACTACTCCTTCCAGTCGGATGATATTCGGATGATCAAATTGCCCCATTATACTGGCTTCCCCTAAAAAGTCTCTCCTCTGTCTTTCAGCATAGCCAACTTTAAGGCTTTTAATTGCCACACAGATCTCCCTCTTGCTGGGTAATTTCAGCCATCCACTGCACACCTCTCCGAACTCACCTGTACAATAAAAAAAAGATAAAATCCATTAACTCTGAAACACATATGGCCTCATATAAACAATAATAAAGATTGCAATAAATGTACTGGTGTATGTAGGCCTGACATTAACCATGTTTCTGCATACATTATGTGAAACCGGCATTTGAAGATCTGCATGAATGCATATTGTACAACAATCAGCACAGGTATAATGGAAGAGGACAGAGAATGAATGGTATTCACTAAGCATATTATTTCACTGCCTTATAATGGCTATAAATGGCCCACTCTATCCAATCCTTACCTCCCTGCTTCTCACTTGCTGCTCCATTCATCAGTCTCTCCACTGGCTACAAGTTCCTCAGAGAATTTAGTTTTAACTTTAACATGACCTTCTCCTGTCCTCCACACACTTAATCACTTTATTAAGCTGGCCATAGATGATATGATTTGCTTTCCTGATTTGCTTTTCCTGATGATTCCCTCATCAACACAGTCAGCGTTGATGGGGGAATGCCTCCCATGGAGCTATTGTGTTCTCCCGGTTGGGAGAACACAGTTAATATTGTTAGAAACAGCCTCTGGCAATAATCAAATCCTAAAAATCTGACATGCTGGTTGTACCCAAGTCCATCGATGGATTGATTTGAGTACAATCATCTTGCCCATACATGGGTGGAATCTTTGCCGGTCCCTGCTGAACCGGTAGAGATGTGGACAGTCTATGGCCAGCTTTACACTCCTGCATCCAGGACTTCTCACTTGTCTCCCTCTTCTCTGGAATTCCCTCCCATGGCACTATCCACCACTAAAACCTTTAGGTTCATTGTATTATCTAGAGTAAAAGTTCCATCGCTGCTTTTTCATTTGGCAAGATACACACTGTTATTTCATATATACAGTATCTCACAAAAGTGAGTACACCCCTCACATTTTTGTAAATATTTTATTATACCTTTTCATGGGACAACACAGGAGAAATGACACTTTGCTACAATGTAAAGTAGTGAGTGTACAGCTTGTATAACAGTGTAAATTTGCTGCCCCCTCAAAATAACTCAACACATAGCCATTCATTTCTAAACCACTGGCAACAAAAGTGAGTACACCCCTAAGTGAAAATGTCCAAATTGGGTCCAAAGTGTCCATATTTTCTGTAGCCACCATTATTTTCCAGCGCTGCCTTAACCCTCTTGGGCATGATGTTCACCATAGCTTCACAGCTTGCTAATGGAGTCCTCTTCCACTCCTCCATGACAACATCACGGAGCTGCTGGATGTTTGAGACCTTGCACTCCTCCACCTTCGGTTTGAGGATGCCCCACAGATGCTCAATAGGGTTTAGGTCTGGAGACATGCTTGGCCAGTCCATCACCTTTACCCTCAGCCTTCATCTTGGAGGTGTGTTTGGGGTCATTATCATGTTGAAATACTGCCCTGTGGTCCAGTCTACAAAGGGAGGGGATCATACTCTGCTTCTGTATGTCACAGTACATGTTGGCATTCATGGTTCCCTCAAGCATGCAGCCCTAGACCATGACACTCCCACCGCTATGCTTGACTGTAGACAAGGCGCACTTGTCTTTGTACTCCTCACCTGGTTACCGCCACACACACTTGACACCATCTGAACCAAATAAGTTTTCTTGGTCTCATCAGACCACAGGACATGGTTCCAGTAATCCATGTCTTTAGTCTGCTTGTCTTCAGCTGTTTGCGGGCTTTCTTGTGCTTCATCTTTAGAAAAGGCTTCTTTCTGGGACAACAGCCATGCAGACCAATTTGATGCAGTGTGTGGCGTATGGTCTGAGCATTGACAGGCTGACTCCCCCACCCTTTCAACCTCTACAGCAATGTTGGCAGCACTCATACTTCTATTTCCCAAAGACAACCTCTGGATATGACACTGAGCACGTGCACTCAACTTCTTTGATCGATCATGGCGAGGCCTGTTCTGAGTGGAACCTGTCCTGTTAAACCATTGTATGGTCTTGGCCACCGTGCTGCAGCTCAGTTTCAGGGTCTTGGCAATCTTCTTATATACTAGGCCATCTTTATGTAGAGCAACAATTATTTTTTTCAGTTCCTCAGAAAGTTCTTTGCCAATGTGGTGCCATGTTGAACCTCCTATGACCAGTATGAGAGAGTGAGAGCGATAACACCAAATTTAACACACCTGCTCCACATTCACCCCTGAGACCTTGTAACACTAACGAGTCACATGACACCGTGGAGGGAAAATGGCTAATTGGGTCCAATTTAGACATTTTCACTTAGAGGTGTACTCACTTTTGTTGCCAGCGGTTTAGACATTAATGGCTGTGTGTTGAGTTATTTTGAGGGTACAGAAAATTTACACTGTTATACAAGCTGTACACTGACTACTTTACATTGTAGCAAAGTGTCATTTCTTCAGTGTTGTCACATGAAAAGATATAATAAAATATTTACAAAAAATGTGAGGGGTGTACTCAATTTTGTGAGATACTGTAGCTTACTCACCTCCCCTACCTTTCTATCCCTTATACCTTAAGAATGCTTCCAAGAACAGGGCCCTCTCTTCTATTATTTCATGTTATTGCTACATCTTAATAAACAACTGTAAGTGATTCTCTTTGGGACGTGTTATGCACTATAGTGTAAGTACTGTAGATGATATCTTTAAAAGATTTATTGCATATGGGCAGATAATTCATGGTATTTATAGACAACAGGTTAACACCTTCTGATCCAGCTAGTATATTCCATGTCTATGGGCAGAGGCAGACCTTCACAAAAATACATTCTGAACCATCTTTGGGGTGATAATAACTGGCTGTGTAATGATAATGAGGTCCAACAAACCACAAACTGATTGGAGAGAATGGGAAAGTCGTGTTGAACATAGTGCCACTCTCATTTCTCCAACAATTTATAATAAAACATTCAGATTTATATCTCATGCTTTTGCTAGACATTAATGGAAGGTAACACATTACAGTCCAGCTTGAAGACACATGGACACAAAACAGATCAGCTAGAAGGAATGCAGAAAAGACTTCTTATTAGGCAATGCTCTCATAGATTTTCCATGTTGTAAATAGCCTGGCGGAATAGTTTAAAGCAACGCACATTCATGGTCTGTTTTTTTTAACTACCAAAGGCCAACTCTGGTTAATATTCCATAATTTTGGCTGCAATGAAGTTACCTGGTTACTCTAATATACGGTACAATAAAATAACAATCGGTTACACACCAAACATGCCTATATACCGAAAAGCAGAAGGCTAATGAAATACATTAAAGCCTACATTCAGTTTAAAAAATTAGCACAAGGGACATGACTTACTATTACTCCGATGTGTCCCTTTTGCTGCTGGCTCATGCTTTACTTGAAAACCTCCTATTCTGAGGCCCCCCTACCCCTGCCACCATAATCACCTGGTTTGGAGAGGTTAATAGAGCTCAGGGAGTTGTGACAAGCAATAATCAAGCGTGCCCGACTATGCTCGCCTTTTCCGCCCACCTCCTGTACTGAAACTTGTATGAATGAAACACAATTTATGAATAGATGAGGTGGACATTTCAATAATCTGCCCATCCTCCATTTACAGAATCATAGATAACCATGGATCCTTCTGTAGATGCCATGGAGAAGTGAATGCAGACAGAAAGAGAAGGGAAGTGGGTAATTCACAGTATTACCAAATGAAAATAATAGACAAAAGCCTGAAGAAAGAAAACAAATGCACCACATCGAAGAACTTGCAAGCTGCAATATATACATTTTTGTTTTTGTGTTTAGATAAGCCTTAGGCTTGAAGTGCATATATGCACAGAATTAGAAAATAATTAGCACATAATAAGAAAAAAAAAAATACTGAAAATGTTAATAAGTATGTATTCCCTATAATAAACTCTAGCTAGCACAGCTGACATATTTAGTGGATGGACAACCAGCAGACGTGTCTTCAGGCTTTCATCAGCCTCAACGCACACCTGCTGGTTGTCCAATGCGGCTGTACAATTGGTCATTCATGTGTGTCCATCTCTCAGTGTTGCCATTCATTTTTAAAAACAAGAATGTCCAGAGGGCAAGCATTTCCAAAAGTGGATCATCTAATCTATATGATCATCGTGGATCAAAAATTTCAAAATGTTTCGGGCAAACTTAGCCCTTCTATAAGTTTTTAACTAAGTTAAGGAATCTGATGAAGGGATAACCCTGCCTGAAACATTGTACAGTTTTAGACTGGTGATAATAGAATAAATGGGATAATCTTGGAATGGCTGTGATGTACAGGTTTTTGTTGAGGTGATATTAATGAACTATGGAGCCGTTAAAACCCCTGAGCACCCCAATATGCAGTCAGTGATTACTGATAGAACATTACCTGACCACATTGTTTGTGTTGCAGGGGGCAGTCAATTCCTTTGTTACTCTTAATAGTCCTGCCCTAGTTAGGAAACATCATGCAGACATGTGAAAACGATCTGCTAATTTTAGCACACAGCTATACTGATATTGAGTTAATTATATGCCCTACCTCTGCAGATGTTAAAAGATTGTGGGATTGTGTGAAGATAATAGGTCCATGTTAAGGGAATACTTCAGAAGCTACTATACCTACTATGATTTTTTTCATACATGAGCACAATGTGCTGCATGCAATAAAAGCTCTACCCGAGTCTCACCCGAAAACTAGTCGTTGTAGGGGTTAGTGTAATCTCAGAAGAAGAGTATCTTCCCAGAATTCATGAAAACATCTCTCATGCCTGGACTAATGACGACGAGACAGGTAATGGGTAAGTAACGGCTCTACAAAGAAGAGTAACTTCACCCTTTTCTTGTTCAGAGTTGAGGCACTGAAACTATGATTATCGAGGGATTATTGTAAAATTACCATTCTGTAGATTTAAGACGTGTCCTTTCGATTTTCGTCCTTTGAACGGGAGAACTTGTAACACATGAGACCTCATATTTTCAGACGGGTGAATTTCATGTGTGTTTAAATTGTCTTCCTTTTATGGATAAGACGTTAAATCTCGACCTCCCTCTCAACACATATTGGCCTAAAGAAGGTAACACACATTCTCCGTCAGATCGCACAGGCTTATCTTCTGACTTCACAAACGGAATATCACTCGACTAGTAGACGCGTGTGTATCTCGAAAATAACGTACGTCGTGTAACACGAGTACATACTTTTTTTAGTATCATCCATATCATCGAAGACTTCATAAGGGAATTGTACCTGGATAATAGAAGTGTGTTA
>BLSH010443693.1:1646528-1665270 GCA_018402905.1 Glandirana rugosa | reverse complement strand
ACTCTTTTTCAGGACGGAAATAGAAAAAAAAAAAAAAAGTAAAAAAGAACGTAGAGTCTAATGACTAAGAGACGTCGGAGAAACGTCGCTGATAACAAATGTACGTACATGAGGTCTTTACGTACGTGGGATTCTTTACAGTACGTCGGTGAGGTCCTTACCGACGTACTGTAAAACATCCCACACAAAGGACTATCCCTGTTATCACCTGGTATTCTCCAGGTGCACTGTTGTGTCTTAGGTATGATCCTCTGTCCCTACCTCACAACGGTGGGATATCATACTTAGGGTGCATGCATTTCTGGAGTACATGCATGTAAACAATAGTCGCTGCAAAGAGGCTGCAGAGAATCAGTAATCTGAGATGCAAGAAAAAATGAAAAAAAAAAAAAAAGATAAAGGCAGGACTTTTTCTCATCTACATGTTACTGATGTGTAGAAACAGATACAGGTTCTTTACTGTTACTAGTGCTATCTGCATTAGCAAATGTCCTTATGACATTCTAACGGATCCTGTAGCACAGGTGGTCATTATTGTAAGGGGATGCAAGGTTTTAGGAATAGCTACCTGAAAGTAACAGTACAAGCTGTACGGACAATAAGTCTTAACCCTGGTACACACGGACCGAATTTCAGTCAGTATTGGCCATTTCAGCAGAAACCAACTGACATTCTGCCCATGTATAGATCAGCCTGTCCAAATGGCCAGCTGCTGCTGAATGGAAAACCTGCATCCAATCGACATCTGATCAGCGCTAGCAGCCAGTGGCTGCGACTGTGAACGCTGACCTGTGTGTTGGGGGGCGGTCCCCCTGTCAGAACAGCATAGTTCAGCAGGGAGATCGCTGTACTAACTTTGCATAGTGAGTAAAGTAAGCTTCTCTCAAGCCCCTCAGTATTTTTTCATTCAGCCCCCTATGGGCTGATTCTGATGAAACAGAGGAAAGGCATAATGTGCATCCCACCAGAGTCTAATTTTTTAAAATCTGTAATGGAGGTGGTCATACACATGTCATTCAACCTTATGAATTTATAAGGTTTTTTATTTTCTTTTTAAACCAGTCAAATATTTTTAATGTTGGATGCATAGGGAAGGGTTGGAACCTTTGTAGGGTTTTTATTGATTCCTGTATCACTGCTGGGGAGATTCACCCTCTCTATTTGTCCAGAGGACCACTGCACCTGGACTCAAAGTGTGTTGTCACTGGTACAGGGAAGGATGGATCATTTATCGTGGACACTTGCTCAGGATTTTATTTACATTGGAAAGATTTCCTCCAACTTCTTGTTGTATTTCCAAAGTAGGAAGTTAAGAGAAATCTGATGACAGCAGTAAAAACAAAACCCGATGGGGGTTTACTATTGCCTACCCTTTCCAAAACTAAAAAAAAAAAACATTTCCACTTTAGATATATTTTAAATGAAATGTTGTAATTGACAATGTGCATTACCTTAAAGAAGAAGCCAATATACAATTTCCTGTCATGCACATCTACAATGTAACTAATAACTGCACAAGCTGTGCTTCTCTTACCTGCACCTATCACCCGCTCTATGCGGATATTGGAGGCATCAATCTCTTTGGCAAAGTCCCGTACAGCCTGGTTGGGATCCTCGTATGTGTGTGGGTGGATATAGGTTCTGCTCCCCGGCAGCTTCACTAGCAACACAAAAACATGTAGGTTAAATGGAGCATACAGGCTTATATTTTTCCTTACATAGGCAGCAAAACACCCCAACATACGTAGCTTATTGCATACACCTTATTGAACCATGTCTTGAAAAAAGACACATGCCCTAGCCATGAGCGAAACAAACATTTTGTGTGCCTCCAGCCTTCTTTATCACGAATTTTAGCTACCTTATTTCTTAAATGGTACATGTCCAAATACAGATTACATGCACGTAGATAAGTACATATTTTACTCAGGATCATGTTAACAGTAAGGCCTTTAAGACAACTGTTTTGGGCTCTAATACTGGGAAGGTTCCAGAAAGTGTGTTTTGTTTATGAGTTGTCTCTTTAGTTACGGAGTTGCAGGTGCCCTTTACGGCTCATTTTATCTAGATGCAGCTGCGCCACATTTTCTGTGAACCATCAGGGAGAACCGGATCACTAATAAAAATGGAAAGGTCCTCAGTAACAGTCTTGACAGCCATTTCTGAGAGGTCAACATCCTGATTAGACAGGTTCTCTCACTTTTGGCATGCTCTTGCCCTTTTAGAGCAGATTGCTTGACGGCAGACAAACATCAATATAAGCCGCAGAAGCTGGCACTATTCTGACAGCACAGACTAGGCATAAACTAACACTAGAAGCTAGCGTGATATTACTTACAGATACCTGAGAGTGGTTACACACATTTGCAGGCATTAGATGCTAGTTGTACATGCAATACTTCTAAATTGTGTTGTTCCAACTTATATTAGCATATATGGAAGAGTTAATGATATACCAAGGTCAGTATAAGAAAAAGGAAAACAAAACTCTTGAGTAAATCATTTTAATATAGTATTTGAGTAACATTGGTATTGACAAGACTGGTTATCGGTGATACTGTAAAGTTTTAAAATTATACACACAAAAAATCTCCCTTAGCAATGAGGGTTCTAAGTAACATGGAGCAGAGAGAAGGCAGGTTGTACAGACAGTTGAGTTCTTTTTTCCTTGTACAACATATGAGCCAGAAAGCTTTCAAAGAATCCTCTGCTGTTGCCAAGTGTACAATGTTTTATCTACACTGGGTATTTATGCAAGCAATCCAATTGCTCTTATGAAAAGATGCATCTCTCACACACAGCACTTCACCAATCTTATCTAATCACACATAAGAGTTCCAGTTTTCCAAAAGGTTCCGCAAAAATATAGTTGTCTCTTTTACACCTTCCAGTGTTTTCATCTGTGGAGAATGTGTATGTTGCCAGTCATGAAACAAATAAAAGCTCTTTGAGATCAAAACTGGTTCTGCCCCTGTGACTCCTAATACGTGAGACACAGCAAGGATCTAAGATGGTGCTTGAAGTGTTTCATCTGGTCTAAACAGTTTCCAAAAAGGAGAAAGAGATATGAAGGTCCCTTCTAGAGGAGAGATAAGACTTTCTTTCTCCTCTGACCTCCAGAGGAAGTCAATGCAGAGATAGCAGCCTCGGCTTTTTGTGAATTTTCAATAAGAAAAAAAGTCCAAAAACAGTTTCAAAACAAAATATTAATTGCTTTACTTTATTCTATAGGTATTTTAATTACAAAAATCCACTGATGAGTGCAAACTACACAGCATTCTCTCAGATGTAGTAGTTCACAAATATATGTATTCATGATTCACGAGTATTTTAAAGGCCGATTCATCCAAAAATTGGTATTTCCATTTAGAGTAATTAATTAGTGAGCTGAATACAATGGAATAGAGAATTTTCACTGCTGTAGTTAATATAGCTGAACCCTTCCACAAGGCCATAGCAATGTGCCACTCTCTTACACTGAATCCATGAAGAGTGTATGTCCATAGAGCTGCTATTGGCTATGGAAGTACGGCAGAACTGGCAGAAATATCACTTCACCGAAGTCCTTCAGAAACATAAGATGCCAGCCGGAGTATCAACTTTTTAAGCAACTACAGTGATACCTAGGTTCACAAACGCTTCTGTTTACAAACAACTCGGTTCGCGAGCAGAAGAGTTCACAAAAGTTTTCTTTGGTTCACGAACTCCACTTTGGTTCACGAACATGAACCACGGCCATCTTCCCTGCTCTGACCTGTTCATATTGAGAAGAGCAGTGCAAGATGAGAGTCTTAGGAGAACCGGTCCACTCAGATAGGGATTTCTGCTCCCTGACCACCATGAGGGTGGGCTCACTTGATTGAGAATCATGGAGAAACCGTTCATATGAATTGTACAACTTTATCATGCCCTCAGATGATCTTTTCCTGGATGCACAGTACTGTTTTCTGGCCCCTAGTTTAGTCATTTAAATTGGGGGTTTGGGATTGTTTCAAATAAAGACTTTTTTTTTTCTTTTTGGATGAACACATGAAAGAGGTCAGCTTAATGTAAAACACTGTATGTAATATGTGTTTAAAATCCTTTTTTGTACACACATTTCATAATTTTACTGTATATATAAACAAAAAAAAAGGTCAGAACAGATTAACCTGATTTACATTGAACCCTATGGAAACATTTGCCTCGGTTCGCAACCAGAGTCGTTTCACGAATTAAGTTCATGAACCGAGGTACCACTGTACTTGAAACTACTCAAAACTCAGTTGAAATATTGTTTTTTCAAACCGATCATATCTATTGATATTACACAGTTTTGATGCTTTGTACATTACTTGGTGCTGTTGATGTAACAGGAACCTTTCTTTAATTTCAGAACGTATTTATTTACAACGTTTTTATTAATGTACACAGATATTTATTTTACTTTCTTACTTATATTTTAAGTGCTGAATAGGTACCTAGGAGAAACATGATCAGTTCATTTATCATGAGTATTTTCGAGTACTTTATTAACAATTTCTTTGGTTTCAGTAGCTAAACATAACATTTGGTCTTGTCTTTATCAGAACATTAAAAGGATTACTATGGGACATTAAACCACAAAGGCAGTTACACGATTTTTGTGTTAAAACACTACCGCTGTTCATATGCTCACACTTTGGAAAGCTAGTTGGAATCTGACTTGCCACTAAAAGCAAACATTTTCTTTAATAAGAAGTCTTCAGCTCATTGTAGGACCTTACGCCGTCTTCATTTTTCCCCTACCAAGGTTTATAGTGTCATCCTTATGTCTAAGCTAAGATTATCTGGCAAACAGCATTGATGAAGTACAGAGCGTTGAAACCTAAAATAACTAATAATAATAATTGTATCATCAGTTTAGAGCCAAAATAATGAGATAATTGATTCCTATATAAGGAATGAAATTGCACAATCTTAAACTAGCCTAGTGGTAGTTACTTTAGAATGCAGATAGAATGTGCACAAGTAATAGCCTTTAGAATACCAAATATATTTTAGCAACATTGGCAGATCCGATTTGCTGCCACTGGGATTTTTCCTGCCCATAAAGCAATTCATTATTGGAATTAATTATCTAAAGCACACCTTCATCCTAAAGAAACACTTATTTTCGCCACCCCACCCACAGCTAAATAATATGTAATTTTAATTTTTTTAAGGTTTCTAACCTTTCTTTTCTCCTAGGTGAGAATGCCATTAGCCCCTCAAAACTTCCTGGGATGTCCATGGCGCATCATAGGGCGCAGTCTTAATAATGGGTGCATGCATGCCGCTAGATTCTGTTTGCACACAGATGTGCCACAGGGATTTAAGTAATGGCAGAGCCCTGCTGCAGATTTTAGTGTGTCTGTGCCTGCGTAGGAAATACCCATGTGAGAGCAGATGTGCCACAGGGTTCTGTTGTGAATGAAAGGCAGAACCCTTCAGCACATCTGACCCATGCCAGATTATCAAAGATGGTTGTATTGGAGGGAGACTGGGCCAACATTACAGGGGACTGAAATTCCTCTTTAACTATCAAATGTTTAAAGAATCACGTATTTAACCTCGATCCCTTTGTTTGGAACCATGATATACTGTATATATGATACAGGTAACAAAAGTATAAGAGAACAGAGGTCCACAATGTTTACATATATGAATCTAATGGGTCTCTACTTTTATGTGAATTTGGTAGATGACTACATAGGAAAAGATATATGGATTTCTGGCCATCCCATTATCTGACAACAAGATACATGGCAAACAAGAATTGCACACAGTCCACACAAAAATATTTCAAAAATAAACTACACCACTCCTGACTCTTTGACCTAGTAGTTTAATGTTATTCACAATTACTGTACAACAACATCAAGGTGTGATGGATACAGCGACAATCTCTATCAAAAGAGCTGCTTTCATAAATGTTTGACTTTTCCATATGGAACATGTGTCATTCAACAAATAATACATATAGAACTGTACATTCATGTTCCCCTGTGTCTAGGTATACTACACTTTTTGCATGACCATGGAAACAACATTACAAAAGTACAAAGTCATAAAAATAACAACAGTTACATTAGGCCCTGTGCAGTTTCAGTCATAAAAACAGAACACACCATGATAAATTACATTAAGCAATGTGGTAGACGTTCTGTAAGCTATGTATACAAACAATTATTTCATGGAACAAATACATACAGAGTCATGCCTGCTGTAGACAACATTACAGTATCTACAAATCTACATGTTGTATTAAAAAAGGTACAAATTTATACAAGTTTGTTGAACTTTTTCACTAAAGTTCACAGCACCAGCTATATAAATGGTAAAAAAAAAAAAAGAAAAATATAGCTACAGATTTTTTAATCTGAATATCCTAAAGCTCACACGAAAAACTGGCAACACCAAACGATGTATTGGTAAGTCCAGAACGAGAAAAGCTTTGCTCTAATCTGTCACGGAACCTAAAAACTCTGCCAGTATGGAAAACCTGTGGTAAAATGAAGAGCATCGGCCAAGTCTTTATAGTCCTTGAAGGTAATACACATTTGTATTTTGGAAAGTGCCAGCCAGAGGGCCCAGTCATTCTACAGAGACCAAGTGGAGTCATTGAATAGCCAGTTCTTACCTCTTCCATGCTGGAAATGCATCTTATCTTCATCTGGGTCTTGCTTGGCTTTGATATAACCACAGTGTCTGAAAAACATGAATGATTGGTCTAAGCATGCAACTTAATTATGAACTCCAGCTGGAATGAAAAGTGGGGTATGGTTTTAAAATGATGATCTGTTGCAACCACAAAACATAACCAACTAATACTTTACTTACAAAACATTTTATTTTCCCATTCACTGAAGTGCTAAAATACATATCAACACTAACAATGAACTTCTGGCCATTAAATTTTTGGTCTGTTAACCCAACACAGTGGCCAGAGGGAGACATACACATGCCACTGCAAAAATTATACCCTATATGTATGTCTAGTGGTGGTACCATTGCCAAACGCAACCCACGTGAATATGGCTGTGTCACAATTGCCCTGCAACCAATGGGGCACATGGTTGTGGCATTGTGGTGCAGGCTTTTCAGGGTTAAAACAGGCACTGAGGAGGGGACATATTGCCTCCCAGACACCCATTGACCTCACTCTGAAAAAACTATTTAGGGGTGGCAAAGGCTGCCACATATGAAAATGAGCCCTAAAAGTACTTTGTTACATCAGCTTCATAAGTTCAAAGACATGTGTAGATCTTGCCAGAAATCTTGTTTCTGTGCACTTTGCACATACTAGATGTTATCAATTACATTGTTCTCAACCATCTCAGCCAACCCCCTCTATGCTATGGAGAATAAGAGAGGGTGGGGTTTGGTAGTCTTATTGTGCTTCTTTTGTCCCGATACAGAAGAGTGTTGTCATCCTAGAACTGAAAGGGTGTTATTGGCAGAATCACCAAGTGAAAATAAAGGGAAAATAAGCCTGAAAAAAGAAAAAGAATGCAGCCACCGCATGTAGGGACTGACAATCTGAAATGTATTATATTTTTGTTTTGGGGTTTAGATACATTTTAAGAAATATGGAATAATAGCATGTGCTATATTTAGCAAAGGTTGGAATCACATCTTTTATCACAGGAGCTGACTTTCTTTTTGTTCAGACCAACCCTGCTATTACTTGCAGAGGAAGTATGGCCACAGAAAGAAAAAAAGTTAAAGGGTTAGTTCACCTTTTATGACATTCAAAAAATAAAAACGTATGCATTACAGCTTTGCCTGTACACTGAACCCTGTTTTTAAAAATGATCCTTTGAAGTTGCTTCTAATGTGCACCCCTTCTCCATCATGCAATTTTATGTGCAGCCTTTGCCCCACAGAAACAAGTACTCAGTTATGACAACTCTGCTTGCCTAACCACGCATGCGGATCTCTTTCACACGTAGAATGCTCAGCTCAGCTGGATCGTGCATGTATGGATCAGCAAGATGAGCTCTCGAAGGTGAGTTTTCATTTGAGAGAAGCTGGGGAAATATATTCAATGACAGAACTTCATTTTTCAGTTATATATATTATGTGTATTTGTTGTAGCAGTTAGGAATATTGGAATATGCACAGGACTCACACACTGCTCTATGCACAACAAGTCTATAGTTAAATTGATTTACAAGTGCTATAAAAAAAAAAACTGAAGCTTCATTGCAACCAGATTCCTTATTTTATTTTTCTAATTAAAGTAAAAGCCAGTATCTAATTGGTTGTTAATGGAAGCAGTACTCACAATGCACTCCGTTAATATAAATACTATATAGAGGTGTACTTTACTGCCATTCAAAACTAATTAAAACAATTCCTAGACATAAAATTCTGCATATAAAACCCATATAAAACATGAAAATCAAAGCCAATATTGAGTCCATTACGATGTTCTAAACAGTACTAAACAGTAAAAAAACAAATTCCGTTAACACTTTATTTCACTTGGACAGCCATTCTCACATTCTCAACCAGGTTTCCATGAAACCCTTCTGTTCCTTCAGATGTTGCAATAGGTTGCTCCACTTTTCAGCATGGGTTTAACATACACAGGTAATGTGCTTGATTTTATTTTATATGACATTTTACTATATTTTATAAGTGCCATTTGTAATTCCTTTCTGTCTGCATCATACAACAGCACTTGAAAGTTTGGTTAAAGGAAGGTTAATGCTATAGGGCACTAGTCTCCAAACTGTGGCTCATGGGCTGGATGCAGCCATTTGCCTTTTGGACTATTCCTCCTACTGACACTAACGATGGGGCAAAATTCCTCCAACCAACACCAATTTTAGGGCCCTATTTTTTCCACCGACGCCAACAACAGGGCTCTATTCCTCCCACTGAAAGCATAGATAGGGTATTATTTCTTCCACTGACACCAACATGGGGCACCATTCCTCCCCCTGATACCAACCATGGGGCACCATTCCTCCCACAGACATCAACAATGGGGCTATATTCTTCCCACTGATATCAACTATGGGGCACTATTCCTTCCACTGACAGCAGCAACAGGCACTATTACTATTATTAACGCCAATAATGGGGGGCTATTTTTCCCATTATCTTTAAAATGGGGCTCTAGAGATTCCCACTCCTACTAACCAAAGGCACTATGTTATTTTTTTTACTCTCACTGACTATGAAGCCGGAAACATTGTTTACTCCTACTAAACCCGGGGCATTTTCTACTCCTACTGCACAGGTTGCCCCCCCCCCCCCCCCAAAGTGTGAAGGACAGTAAACTGGCCATGCTCCCCATTGAATCAGGGTAACCTAGCCATACTCAGGGTCTCAAAACTTGCAGACAAGGAACTGTGGAAAGACTAAATAGACACAAATGTCAGGTAGCAGACTAGTCATTGATTTATTGTTACTTTTTTTTTTTATTCAAACCAGACAGCATAAAATATACTCACACGTAAAATGCTGATGTTCCTGCAGTAAAACTTAAACTACAATGGTTATAGTGAAAGTACAGTTAAAATAGCCATAAGGGGCCTATCATTAAAATCAAGTCAGAATGTGTGAGGAGTCATTTCTAATAAAAGCACCTGCATTTAATATCATGTCATGTTGTGGTGACATCTATATAGCAAGTTTTTGCCCATACTCGGAAATATCAGGAAGTCTTGTCTGTTAAAGGTCCAGAATGATGAGTTACCTTTGACTAGTGTTAAATAAGCTGGGTCTCAGGATCTCGTCATCAATAACAAGTTAATGCACACAACATATCCAAAAACCTTTTCTATACTTCCCAGTTGCTCTATTAAACCCAGTAGAGTGTTAAAACACAGAGTGACTTTAAAGTGTTCAGCATGTGTTCTAATAGAGTGTCCTTACTGTCCCCAGATGCCACTAACTGCTGTGACACACGCAATAATACATGGCCTACAATTTTACACCGCAAGATCGGATTACTCCTAAATGGATGTTCCATAGCTGATAAGGTGATTGCAATAAAATAAGAAGCCTTTTCCCCCGTGGGAATAGTGTTAACATGCTAGATTTACACAGTGGTAAATCTTGACTGGGCACCTCGGTGTATTATGTCAATAGCTCCAGAAATCTGCTGTCTCTGCATATTGCTCTGGCTAATTGTTTCTGCAACATACAACCTTTAAGATCACCATTATTTCATGGAACATAATTGTGGAGCATTTGAGCACATATAAATAATTTATAAAGGCTGTGATATCACTGATCATTACAATAATAAAGCCTTCGAAAGAGACGGCCGACCTCTTATATACTGCTGTACTGTGTTTTTTCAAAAAGTGTTTTTTTTTTAATGCTGCCAGGGCATTCTGTTTGCACATCACCCAAAAAGGAGGGGGTATAATGGGAGCCTGGGTTATCAGCAAGGAAAGATGGGCACTGCAGAAACAGATGACTCCAAATAGAGTGTAATATATAAAAATATAATCCACTCTAAGGTCTAGACAATTCCAGCATGTAGCAAAGCAACCTACACACTATATACTGATACAAGATATACCAATAACAAAATACAAAGTGTGGCGCTACAAAGCAAATGTGTGATTATCCATATAAGTGCAACTAGAAATACACACCTAGAGCAAAGCAAACAGATAAAAACAGTTTAGTATTTGTTACAAACACACAGGGGTTGATTTACTAAACACGAATGGACTATGCAGTCTGCAAGTGCAGTCGCTCCAGAGCTTAGGAAACAAGGTAAAGCTTCACTTTACAAAGAATACCCAATCACGTGCAAGGAAAATAAAAAAACATAATTTTTGCATGCACATGATTGGATGATAAAAGTCAGTAGAGCTTACTCTCATTTACTAAGCTCTGGGGCAACTGCACTTGCAAAATACAGTCTATTGCTTTTAGTAAATCAACCCCACAGTGTGCAGAATACTATGGGGTTGATTTATTAAAGGTAAATAGACTGTGTGCACTTTGCCAGGGAGGAGAAATAGGAAGACATTAGCTAATGACACATAACTGGGTGGGCTCAGGGTGCAGTATTCTGCTCCCCGAGCCCACCCTTTTTTTAAGCCAAATAGAGCCTCAGGCTCTAATCATGTGCGTCTAAAAAAAAACAAAAAAAACCCCATTGAAATACATGTATCCGGCACCCTGCATGGATGGAGATTAGGGGGCGGGCGCATGGATTAAGGGGTCAGCGCCCCTGAGTCCCTAATGGAGCAGCCACCACTGGTCGTGCACAGATGTGCACGAAGATGTGCACTTGCTAATAAGAAGTCTCGAGTGACAACTAGAGGTTCCGCAACTCGCGTACATGCGCTTAGCGTGCGCGTGTTTGAATACTTGGCGCCCTCTTGCCTATTTAAAGTGGCTCCATAGACCAGAATATTGCAGAGTGGTCGTCAACTTCTCCCATCTGTGACCTGATCCTTTGCTTGTTCCTGTGTATACCCAGGCTGTTTGACTCTACTCGTTCCTGATACCTTATTGCTGACCCGGCTTGTGACCCGACTCTGCCGTTTGCCTACCATTCTGGTGCCTTCTCTGCTTGCCTGATATCTTAGCCCTGACTCTTCTCTGGATCTGATTCTGTACCTCTGCTGCTTGGTGGTTACCGACTTCTGCCTGCCTGAACACCCGAGACCCTGCATCCGTCTACTCACCAGATTGGTTGCTGTCTGCTGTCCTGCACCTGCCTGTCCACCAGTCTGCCTGCTGTTCTGCACCTGTTGGCATGTATCCACATCTGCCAGTCTGCAAACCTGCCCACAGCTTGGCATATTCTGCAAGTACCTTCTGTCCAGCATCTCCAACCAGGCACCTGTGCCACTCTGTGCCCTGTTATATCCTGTTACCACCATCAAGAGAAACAAGACAGGAGGTGTAAGGGAAAGCCCTCCCGTCAGCTCAGCCTCAACCAGGTATGTGACTGTAGGGCACAGCTCAAAAATCCTCTGACTTCCTCACATCCATAAGGCACAGAGGGCACTAAGTTTTAATGTGCAAAATCCATCCCAGCTCCACACATCAGAAGGATCGATATTGCATGTCACAATATGAGACAAGGGGAGCCCCCCCCCCCATAGTGTGAAACCATATATAGAAGCTTAATTAAATAAAGGTATTTTACATCCACAGTGCTGTGATACAATAGAAGTATGCAATATGCCACTTGGCATGTGTGGTGATGTACATCCTGCTTCTACTAACGTGTTTCATCAGACGTAATGTCATCAGGAGCTCAGATCGCACGTTCTACACCACGTTGTATATACAGTACTGTATGAGGAAGATGGAAGGGTGGATCAGTTAACAATTATGCAAATTGATTTCCACAAAGGCAGATTACAATTAAGTGATGTCCCCTAAGTGGGGAATTTTTTTAAAAAAGTCAGGTAATGTACACAAACAATCCCCAAAGCTTTTCCCTCTTTTGACCACTAGAGGGACTCTTCCTGGTCTATTTCAGGTATTGTGTATGTACATTACCCAACTTTTTTTATTTTTCACCACTAGGGGGACATTACTTCATTGTAATCTGCCTTTGTGGAAATCTATTTGCATAATTGTTAACCGATCCACCCTTCCATCTTGCTCATATATGCAGCTTGGTGCCAAAAATGCGTTCTGAGCCCATAATTACATGTATGACGAAAAACATTAGGGGCCAGGACATATGTCCTTAAACACGCACCGGATGGTGGCCATTTTTGACTCTGGCATATTGCGAACTTCTATTTTATCACAGTGCTGTGGATGTTTTTTTACACATGTGAGTAAAATAATTGTATTTAATACACCTTTTATATATGGTTTCACACTATGGGGAGTGCTTCCCTTGTTTTATTTAACATGTTACATGCAACATTGATCCTTCTGATGTGTGGAGCCAAGATTTTTTTTGCACATTAAAGCCCATTGCCCTCTGTGTCCTATAGATGTGAGGAAGTCAGAGTATTTTTCAGTTGAGCCTTATGCTGGCCATACACTATATGAAAAATCAGCCAAAAATCAGTCATTTGGACAGTTGGTTCGTTTTTCAGCCAGTTAATTGGCACAAATTGGTTGGGACGTTTTGTTTGTGTTTCGAAAATGTTTTTTTTCCATATAGTATATGGCCAGCATTATCGTGGGAAAGGTTTTAACCAGGACAGCCTTTTATGACCACTTTAAGTATGAGGGTCATAACTTGCTGGTAAATGTACACAGCGTAGGGTGTGCAGCACATTGTCTATCAGCAGGATTTTAATCACAAAAATAATTAAATACCTGTGCTCAATTAACTGCTCAAAAAAAAATCCAAAAGTCTTATACCCCAGCTGCCACTCAAAAAGTGCCTCCCCGATATTACACTTGAAATAATAATGAAATATGTGAGAGCGCTAATAAAACAAAATCAACAAACTAATACTATTTAACAAAACTAACACTCATTATGTAGCATGCCAAATACAGTGCAACATTATGCTCCCACACGTGTATTTAGCAATTTAAAGTGCTATATGTGTACAATTATTCAATGCATTGCCATTCTATGTGCACCCAAATTTCCACACCATTGTTGTTTTGCAATCTTCCTCCAAGTGATGTGCACTCCACCACGTGATCGTCAAAACGTACAAGAAGCCCAGCGACCTTTTTAGGTATTAAATGAGCACTCTATGCCACCGTAAATCCTTCCACTACTGCAGGGATATATATATATGTAAGTATGCATGTACCATACCTGGCTGATTCCTATGGTTATCTTTTTCCAGTAACATAGACTACCAAAGTGCCTTCTTGAGTACAAAGTGTTAAAATACCACCAGCATTAAGAGCTGTTACACCCAGGTTCCTTGTAATATTGAGGCTCCATTGCCATAGTGTTTGGAGTTTGTGAATTGTTAATTCTACTTTACCAAATAATAATTATGCCACTTTTCCTGGTCTCTGTGTCGCTTTACTCCATTTTGGGTACCAATTAACTGGCCCCACCTAAACAAAGACATGACCATCCTGTACATAACCAATATAAGAATATGTTGTTATAGCATCCAAAAAAATAATCCAGCTGTTATGTTTCTATTGATACAGTTTAAGTACAGATCTGAATGGGACATGGAGACACTTTTCTCCAGTTTTTTTAACTCTACCTATAGGTATCTATTGTACCTAGGGAATGACCCCATAACCTGAAAGCCAGCTTTCTGCTCCCCGTCTCCCTATAATCCAGCCTCACTATGCCTGATTATGCTCCTATAAGCCAGTTGCACAATTTATGAGGCTTGAATACGTTTAATGCAGGTTTCTGATTGGTAATAGCTGCAGGATTATGCAGTGACCCATTACTTTGGACAACAAACCCTCATTATTCATGTTTACAGATATGTCACGGTAATTGCTCTGAACTGGTTCTCTTACATCGTTTCATCATATTATTAAGCACAATAACAGGATTAAGAATCTAGAGACAGAGTTGTGTGCTGTGTAGCTGAACTGCTCATAAAATATGTAAAGTAAGAGACTGAAATACAGCACAACATGGATTTTGTTTTCCTAGAAATATAATGTAAAGTCACATTTCAAAACATCACTAAATAATTCAACATATTGTGCACTGAGATATTTTTTTCATTAAACCTCCACATTTAGTTACTTCACATAATTGTAGGATGAGCTCATAAATAAAATAGTACATGAATTACGAACAAAAAAAAACATTTTTGTAATAACAATGAGGTGATTATATGTATATGAGCCAATAGAAAATTCCTTACTGGGGTCCTTGGCTCTCTAAACTTAAAGTGTTTGTTACCCCAGCATTTCATATTCCTGATACGTACCTGCTGTACCACGTACTTATATGAGAAAGTATCCTGTTCTCTTTGTATTGCTTCCTCTGTGGGAAATCCCTGGTGTTCCTGCCAGTCTCTCTGCTTTCCTATTGACCTGCATTGTCAACCCTCTAGCTGTGCTGAGATCTCAGCATGCTCTCATCCAATGATCAGGCTTGTCCTGGCACGCCCGCCTCCCCCCCCCCCCCCACACACACACACAGCCATTCACTGGGAAGCTCAATGTACTGTTGCTCCTCCTCCCCCAGCTATTATGCAGCTGAGAACAGAGGGCATGTGATCACCTATAAAAAAGAAAAAAAAAGTATTTATATATCTTTTTATATCTGTATTCAAATGCTTTGCCTTTCATTTCTATTTTAAACTGAATGGGTTGTTTTACAAGGGGATCGTTTACAATCACTTTAAAGGAGAAGTATAGTCATATCTTGTTTGGCTGTACTTCTCCTATGGATCACAGGAGTATAGTTCATTCTGCACTCCTGTGACCTGTTTTCGGCCAACAGCAGGCTAAACGCAACAGAGTCGGTCCAGGCTCTGAAAAGATCCCAGGATCAATCTACGTACCTGGAGCAGCAGCTGGCTTAGACTCTTAGTGAGTTACTGAGAGCCTGAGCCAGCCACTCCCGCCCCCTCCACCGGCCAGAGCTCCAGCGAGTGGTAAGGGGGTGGCAGAATAGAGAGTAACCAGCTCTCTGTAGCCTTACCAATGCTGCATCCACCTAGGTGAGTGTATTTTTTTTCCCAAATCCCATACTTTTCTTTTGATGAGATTTTTCATATCTAGCCTATGTGATGGGAAAGCGATATACTCAGTAGCCTGTATTCTAGTGGTTGGGGTCGTGCTTCTTGTAGCGCTGTCAATAAGCAGTGCAGGATGAATCTCTAAACATCTCCACTCCTGTAACCTGGTAGGACTCTCCTGTATTTATAACCTATTTTTCTGTATATATGGGGGCAGTCATTATTGTTCATTACAATTGCACTCTACTTCCTGCTTTTGCTCTAATTGGCTCCCTCTGGCTTCCTGACCCCTCTCTTACCTTTGGTGAAGGACCAGATTTGGGTCCTGCAGAGGCCGTAATTGCCTGCTCAGGCAGAGGCAAAAAATCAGAGCTTCTGCCCTACACAGGTCAGGTCGTTCACCATGGTTTACAGACAGAACAGAATGTGGGGTAGCATCTTTTAGGACAACAATTTGTGGGAGGGGTAGCAGAGGCCATTTTTGTAGTGACAGAAGAAAGGGGGACCAGACGATAAAGTATAGGCCTGTCTGTCTAGGCCTGCTTTAAAGTAAGCACTAAAAATATTATCATACTAGAAATACACTATAATTTCTTTTGAGTCTCTCAGAACAATTGCAGATTTGTGAGGATGTGCAATGCTTCCAGCTATCAAGTGATACTACATACAATAAGTATATATTTGATAGTTTTAATATATATATATATATATGTACATATACTGTATATCATAGGAAACAAACAGGTTCCAGAGTCTACCAGCTCAACTGTTCGATAGTAATAATGGACAAATCCACAGGGTTTCTTAGAGGTGGTGCTCTTCTGGCTACATCAGTGCTCTCTTACTGCAGGGGTCTATTACAAGGTAGCACTGCTCAGTGACACTCATCTGACAATCTCTGCTGGAGACAGACAATAGATGATTGCAATCACAAGTGTGCCAACCCCTTGCTGCTTCACTGCCTAGAAGAAGAATACATGAGGGACTGGGGATCTTTGTGAAGTATGTATATAAACACCTCCAGCTCAAAGCTGAAATACAATGTCACAATGCTATTTTTAATGTGCCCATTCTTTTATTTCTTTTTATATGTATGTCCCTCGGGTGCCAAAATGTATCAGCACCCATGGGGTCTTTCTCACTCCACATTGTGAATCAGGGGTGTCTCACCAGAGATGTACTGAAGAGCACCAAACTTGAAACTGGCCTATCAATAGTAGAGAAGGGTGTGCACAATGAAACTTTACCAGGTGACATAACAGGAGGTAAGCTATGATATTAGTGAACACACAGTCATCAAGAATGGATCAATCAGTTGAGAGACATGGAGCAGTGCTCTTGGGATATGTTTACAGGTGCAATAGGACATTGCATTTTTTTTTTCAAAGTGAGTGATACTAACTAGGCAGCTGCCAGGCAGGAGCTGCACACCTGTAGGGTATGGTCACGCAGGCTATTTACCATCTGGGTCCTCCACTACCGTGGAGGAAGGAGGTGCTCTTTAGAAAGCTATAGCATTACATTGTATTAAGGTTTAAGGCTCAAGGTCACTTAAACTACCAAATGGAAGGGTGGCCACTGTCACACCCTTAGGAAACATTCACCCACAGAACTTTATGGGGTGGTGCCCTCTAATGGAATTAAAGTAGGATCACTATAGTTGATACCCTCTAATGGATTAGAGAAGGGTCATTACAGCAGCACCTCTATAATTTTCTATAGCTTCCATACATAGCTATTTTAAGTGGGGGTGTCGGAAGTGTTGGGCTGACGGGGCTACAGTCCCCAGGGTGCCCCCGAAAAGCCCCGGGGCTGGGGGTAGTCTAATTCTGTTATTAACCCCCGAGCCGCCATAAAAAAAACATACTAACGCGGCAGCACCTATTGATGGACGTCACCACAATGGTCCAATCCCGCCAGGGCGGGACGTGTGACGAGCATTATAGGGCACCACCGCTGCAACCAAAAGGTGGGACTCGGGAGTGACACTGCGGGACGGGCACCGGGCGGCTATTATGGACGTCACACTTGGCCAATACCGCGCTAGCGCGGGACGCGTGACGTCCATTAAAGGACGTACAGTACTAGTCTGTTCCTGATGAATGGAGGCATGGTGCTGGGCCTGGGGACACCCTGAGGTAAGGAGGCATGGTGCTGGGCCTGGGGACACCCTGATGTAAGGAGGAAAGGTGCTGGGCCTAGGGACACCCTGATGTAAGGAGGCACTCTGCTGGGACACCCTGATGTAAGGAGGCACTCTGCTGGGGACACCCTGATGTAAGGAGGCACACTACTGGGGACTCCCAACCATGGTGCCGGGATGATTGAAGCGATAACATCAGGTGTTTGGAGTATCTTTATCTGCTGATTGTTAAACTTTCTGGAATACACATATTGCTATTGTGGTGTAGGATCTGGGCCTGCTGTCCCTCCATCCTGATTTCTTTCCTTCCTTCTCTTCTCTTTCCTTCCCTACCTATTTCATTCTTTCTTTCTCCCTCCATCCTTCATTCATCTCAGACTCGAACCACACCTCCTTTGAGCCACGCCCATTTAAGCCACACTGACAGTTTACAGCTTCACAACTGGGTGACCACTGCGCAAACGTCAGCGGCACTGCACTCTGTGATTGGTCCTGAAGTTTTCTAGGACCTGTCATGTGTCCCAGAATACTTCAGGAAGGAGAACTTCCGTTTCTGATCGCCTAAGGCGCCGGGACATACCGAACTGCTCCCCCTCCCCTAAGATGTAAGAGCATTATGTGTCAGCAAAAAATCCCCTCCCCCCCAAACAAAAAAAATCAAGCACTAATCTGCATGCTTACCCCCTAAGCATAAATCCCCCCCTCCTTCTAGTACAAATCTGCCTCCCTGCTAAAATCTCCTCTGCCAGCACAAAACTTTGCCCCTTATCCCCCCTCCAATCTCAAATCCTCTCTCTCTCCCCAAATCCCCACCCCCCCAAACAAATAAATTACCTCTCCTAGTACAAATCCTCTATCCCTCAAATCCCCCCACCCCCCCCCCCACCCCCAAGCGCAAATGCTCTCCCCTCTCTCTGAATTCCTCCTCTCAGCACAAATTCTCCTCCCAATTCCCCCTCTTAGCACAGCCCTCCCCCCAAATTTCCCCTCCTAGCATAAAACATGATCTTCCTCC
>BLSH010443693.1:1634006-1646518 GCA_018402905.1 Glandirana rugosa | reverse complement strand
AAGTTAGTAGGGTCGTGGTACCTACCATACCACAGTCCTACTAACTTCGAGTAATAAAGATAATAATGTAACATTATATTTTACTTTATCAAGTTGAGTAGTGTTACGTCTTAGTCACCCTCGGGGCTCACACAGTGAACGGTACAGCGGACAGTGGTCTACGGTAGTCCACAGGGGTCGCCTCACCACGCTGCTGGGGACACCCTGATGTAAGGAGCCACGCTGCTGGGGTCACCCTGATGTAAGGAGGCACGCTGCTGGGGACACCCTGATGTAAGGAGGCACACTGCTGGGGACACCCTGATGTAAGGAGGCATGCTGCTGGGGACACCTGATGGAAGGAGGCACTCCGCTGGGGACACCTGATGGCATCTGGTGACAGGCGACATGGCAAGTGACACACTCGGGGCTCCCACTGATTCTGCATTGTGATGAGTTGAACTATTTCATTTTATATTACAATGTAATAATAGAAATAATGAGCTTCAATCATCCTGACACCATACCATCCATGGTGCTGGGATGATTGAAGTGCTAACACCAGGTGTTTGGGGTATCTTTATCTACTAATTGTTAAACTTTCTGGAATACACATATTGCTATTGTGGTGTAGGATCTGGGCCTGCTATTCCTCAATCCCTCCATCCCTCTTTCTTTCCTTCTCTCTCCTTCCCTCCCTATTTCATTCTTTCTTTCTCCCTCCATTACCAATAACTGCAGAGCAGGATGAAGAAAGACCAAGGATGGTCATGTGAGTTTTTTTTCTCAAGTTTCAAAGTAGAAAACCTCACATAAATATTAAAATAAGGGCAGAGAGCTGCATAGAAGGCTTATAGGGTATAAGGGTATAAAAGTATAGATTGTTGCATACTCAAGTTTTACTCTAAAGGGTACTCCACTTTCGTGGGAAAGCATAGCAAATAAAAAAACTAATATATATAAAAAAAAAAAAAAATATATATATATATATATATATATATATATATATATATATATATAACATTGCTACATGTTTGTGTCATGTACCCCCAGAAATGTCATATCTGCTTGTGTGATTGGCTCACTGATTTTCCCAGAAGCCTGCACTAGGAATTAAGTCCGATGTCAGGCACCCTTTCCGACAAAAATGTCATTTTTGTTGGGATACTCCCAAAGGGATACCAACACTGCAACGTTCCTCATTAGAATGCTGCAAGTGCATCACCTGATTGATAATGAAAAAGTCACTTCCATATATCCTCAGATTCACTCTGCAAACAACAAACAGCTTTTGTTCAGAGCAGAAGCAGATATTATTCTTCAACAAAATTCCTGCAATGTACATTGGTCATGAGACATTTTTAATATTTTTGCACTGAATGCTGTTGAATTCAGCTGTCCCTGCTCAATGTATTTTCACTGACTATCAGTCTAGTTTGCTCTGCTATGTTGTCAAGTTTAGGCCTTTACCATTTTACAATGGATTCATCATTTCCGTTGTTCTTGACTCTTCTTTCACCACATATTTAATTTTTTATATTTTTTTTTGCAAGATCTTAGCATGCTCCTCTGTAGTATACAAGTACCAAACAAATAGAAAGTCGTATCACTAATCCGCATTCATTATTTTGCAAGCATATGTGACACTAGTGCTTTTGTGAGCCAGGCTACGATAATAGCTTTGCCTAGCACCATAAATTCCATGTAAAAACAGTCACCCTCTCTAACATTCCAATCAATGAGGAGGAAGCTGTAGCGTGGTGGAGGTGTGAAGGATGCCAGCTGAGGCAGCTTTATTAGCATACACATCATCATATCTGCATGTTAAAGTGTGTCTGCAGTCACAGCAGGACAGCTCAGAGGTGTTAATCAGTTTTCAACGCCTGTTAATGAGACTCATCTCTAGTAGGGAATTGATTTTCCTGTGCTCACTTGTTCTGTTAAGACAGATCCTCTCAATGTTAAACAAGGCCGGCCAGTAAACAGAACTCATTCACTAAAAAAACACTACCTGTGGAACTTAAGGTCAGTGCTAATATTATGTGAACCTATATTTTCAGGTAATATCATTAGGTGTGTCATTAGGATTACCTTGGAATATATGATCATTCACACTTGGATGAGCAGTGAAATATTACAACATTACAGGACAACTTTAATGGGCTCAACTTCTACAAGGTTGTTTTAATAAAACTTTAACCTCTTGGTGCCAGCCACATGCAGACATTCAGCCTCTTTGTAGGTTGGGCCTTGGTGCTGAGCAGCCACATATTTGCGTGCATTATTGCAAAAACAGCTGTGCCTAGAGCACGCTCCCTGCTTGCGATCAGGAGCTTTCCGATCATTTGACCACCGTGACAGCCAATCACAGTGGTCACATGATCATAAACCCCGGCACTTCCCGGCCCTTTAAGGGGTTTAAGATGCCGGGAGGCGCCAGCTCCAAGGGGTTAAAGCGGAATTTCCTAAAGGAAAGTTCCACTTTTCTGCCTCCTTTCCCCCTCCTCTTCAACTTTTGGCCACTTTTTTGGGGGGTTTTTTGGAGTGCAGGTACCTGGTTTTGATAGGTACCTGCTCCCACTTCCACCCAGATCTCCTAGGCAATCTGAGCAGATGTTTGGCCCCACCCCTGGTCCTGACATGTCCCAAGTCCCAGGAGGCTGCAGGCCCATTAACTCTGGATACAGTAGGGAAGGATTAGAGATGCTGTCATGGTTTTTATTGCCTTCTGTGTCTCTATAGATTCAACCTCTCTATAGTGGTGACCATTGCCACTGAGACAGAAAGTAATGGGAAATATACATTTTAGAGTTGTCACTAGAACAAGATGAGGGGATTATGATATTTTCAAATGTGTCCCGTTTCATTGACAACTGTCTAAGAAGGGTGTTACCCTCAATTTATAGAGATTTTCTGTTACATTATGTTGTGCGTCTGGGCAGGAAGTGAATTAAACCGTCTCCCCAACTGGACACGCGCTCTCAGCGCTCTCCGCTGCTGCAGTCCAGACCTTGCGCGTCTCCCTAAATGGGTGGTCTTCATGATGACAGTTCTTTTATAAGAAGGGGCGGGGCCACCCATGACGTAAATGAGTGACCCGCCCCCTCTAACATCACATAACGTCAGAAGGGGACGGGTTCACTCAGTTACGTTACTGGGTGGCTCCGCCCCTTCTTATAAAAGTACTGTCATCGTGCATACCTCCCAGGGGGCAGGGGCCGGACTGCAGCAGCGAAGAGAGCAGCGGTGGGGAAAGAAGAAAGAAGATGAAGTTGAAGATTGAAGACGTAGAGAGGAAACAAGAAGACTAAAAGAAGAAGAAGATCAGAAGAAGGAGCGGGCCAGGAGAAGATGGAAGAAGAAAGAGCTATAATACAAAATAAAGGACTTGTCAAAAATTGCCTATAGGCAAGGGGGGGTTGGGATCTGGGGGCTTCCAGATTCTGATAAGCTCCCTGCCTGCAGACCCCCACAACCACCGGCCAGGGTTGTGGGGATGAGGCCCTTCTCCCCATCAACATGGGGACAAGGTGCTTTGGGGGGGACCTCAAAGCATCCTCTTCATGTTGAGGGCATGTGGCCTGGTATGGTTCAGAGGGGGGGGGGCTCGCTTGTCCCCACCCTCTCCTGCCATGCCAGAGCTGCGTGCTCGGATAAGGGTCTGGTTTGGATTTTGGGGGGACCCACGCCATTTTTTCTAAATTTGGCGTGGGGTTCCCCTTAAAATCCATACCAGACCTGAAGGGCCTGGTTTGGATTTTGGGGGGGACCCCACGTCATATTTTTTTTTCATCTTGGCTAGGGGTTTCCCTTAAATACCATACCAGACCTGAAGGGCCTGGTTTGGATTTTGGGGGGAAACACACGCCATTATTTTTTAAATTTTTCCGTGGGCCATGCTGTTGTAAATTACTTACAAAAATTGTGATAAAATCCCCCAGTCAAACAGGTGGCCAAAAATTGGGCCTTGTGTGTTGGCGGTGCCAGAACACTTTAACCCCTTGCAGTTACTCTTGTTGGACGGAGGAACTGGGCCTGAAGTTGTCAAATAGTTTAAAAATTGTGATGAAAGCCCCAAACAGGTGGCCAAAAATTGGGCCTTGTGTGTTGGCGCTGCCAGTACACTGTAGCCCCTTGCAGTTACTCTTGTTGAACGGAAGAACTGGGCCTGAAGTTGTCAATTCATTTACAAATTGTGATGAAAGCCACCAGTCAAACAGGTGGCCAAAAATTGGGCCTTGTGTGTTGGCGGTGCCAGAACACTGTAACCCCTTGCAGTTACTCTTGTTGGATGGAGGAACTGGGCCTGAAGTTGTCAATTCATTTTCAAATTGTGATGAAAGCCAAAACAGGTGGCCAAAAATTGGACCTTGTGTGTTGGCGGTGCCAGAGCACTGTAACCCCTTGCAGTTAGACTTGTTGGACGGAGGAACTGGGCCTGAAGTTGTCAATTAGTTCAAAAATTGTTATGGCATGCCCCTGTAAATCAGGTGCAGAAAAATTGGGCTTTGGGTGTTGGTGGTGCCCTAAATACAACATATAGTTCTAGATTATGGACAGGAGAAATAGGAGCAGTGGCAGTCTTCAAGGGATCCCAGATCCCTAGCAAATTTAATCAGTTGCATCAGCATCAGGGGCTTGATAGCTGCTGATCCAAGACTGATTCATTTTTATAATTGTGAGCCTATTAACCGAGTCTGTGGACAGGCGCACTCTTTGATCGGTTACGAACCCTCCAGCAGCACTAAATGTCCGTTCAGAGAGCACGCTGGATGCAGGACAGGCCAGTAGCTCAATTGCATATTGAGCAAGTTCCTGCCAGTGGTCCATCCTCGAGACCCAGTAACTAAGTGGATGCTCAGTTGGAAAGGTCTCCAAGTCTGATCTTGCCCCTATATATTCCTGCACCATATAATGCAGACGCTGACGATGGTTGCTTGAACCTGGGCCTGGGTGCTGAGGACTGAAAATTTTTTTAAAGGCATCGCTCAGCAGGCCAACTTCTCCACCACTCCGCCTCTGAACGACCGAAGCATCAGCAACACGTTGTCCAGGGCCAGAAGCAGGACATGGTAAACTCCCAGAGTCTGGAAAGGCATTGCACAAACTTTTCTTCAAGGTATCCTGAAGATGTTTTATCCTCTGCACCCTCTGCGCAGGCAGGATGAGTTCTGCAACTTTACCCTTGTAACATGGATCAAGAAGGGTTGCCAGCCAGTAATGATCCCTCTCCTTGATACCACAAATCCTAGGGTCTTTTTGCGAGCTTTTCAGAATCAGAGAGCCCATGCAGCATAAGTTTGAGGAGACATGAGTGTCCTCTGGGTCACTGAGGATGACATTATCAGGAACTCCCTCCTCCCAGCCATGTACAACTCCTTGAGTTTCTGGGGCCGGAAAGCCATGATCCCTTGAAGACTGCTGCGTATTATACTCCACATTCATGCTGACACAATCCTCCTCCTCCTCCTCCAGTGTGTTTGGCGGCTCTGCAGGAATGCTCTCTGCATAAAGGGGGCCTTGAGGGGAAAGGAAGTCCTCCTCTTCCTCCCTCTGTTCTGCCTCAAGTGCCCTGTCCATGATTCCACGAAGCGTGTGCTCCAGAAGGAATATTAGTGGGACAGTGTCACTGATCCATGCATTGTCTCTGCTCACCATCCTTGTGGCCTCCTCAAATGGTGACAGGACATTGATCATTGATCATTAGCCACTGACGTGGCGAAAAAAAGTCAAGCTCCCCTGAGCCTGTCCTGGTGCCATGTTCACAGAGGTACTCATTGATGGCCCTCTGCTGTGCATGGAGTCACTGCAGCATTGCCAATGTTGAGTTCCACCTGGTGGGCATGTCTCAAATAAGGCGGTTGGATGTCAGCCAGCCGAGCATTGGCATTGTCTGACCGGCGGAAATGACCACAGACTTTCCTGGCCTGCCTCAGGATATCTGGTAAGCCTGGGTAACTGGTCAAGAAATGCTGCACCACCAAATTCAAGATGTGTGCCAAGCATGGAACATGTGTAAATTGTCCCAGTCGGAGGGCAGAGAGAAGGTTTGTGACGAACACAAACCACATCCCTAGTGATTATCCTGGGTCACTCCATGTTCACTGAGTACACACAGCCATAGCATAAGGCCAACTTCAGTCAAACCTTTTTATAAGTTTTGGGTAGTCTTGGGAAGAGTAAATTGTTTCTGTAAACCCAATGGGGAGATTTCACCTCACTCTCAGTGACAGCAGGACAAGAAGTGTGCAGAGGTGCAGTAGTCACTTGACAAATGTCCCCACTGGAGAGATTTCTTACAATATAAAAGACCAAGATAGGGACTGCTTAGATTTGAAGGAAAATCAGTGCATTCAAACACTGAAATCCAGATATAGTTTATTAGTTGTGTCTGCAAGGTAGCCCGTGTGTTTTAGAGGAATAAAAGGCCCCCTTCATCATAGCTTCTGAATGCTGGATAGGACAGAGGTCCAGAAATGTATCTCTTAAGCAAGCAGTTTAGCCTGAAACCTGCTCCAGCGATGGTTTAGCAGGCTGCTGATGGCGGTTATATCTCTTTCCTACTCAGTACAAAAAAAATAATGCTTGGAGGTATATATGCGCCACTGCTGGGCTTGTGGCACATAGACAGATGTATGACATACACAAACTTGTGAAAACCCAATCTGTATAAAGGGTTTCCAAACCAAAGCATTCCACAACATGAGCTTCATTTCAGTATCACAGCCTAAACCACCATTGTGGACTATCTTTGTTCTTTTAGGCAAAATGCCAGTAAACTTTTAAAATGGACCTTTACCCAAAAAGTAAAGATTTGCTTTACTTATTTATTCATTTATTTATATATTTATTATTAGGGGAGTCTAGAAATGTTAATTGTGCTTAACCAGCTCCCTGAGAAATATTTTGTCTGGAACTCCTCCTGAAAAATAGCCACTTTCTGGTTTGTGAGCACGCCTAGGCACTCTTGTGCCCGCAGCCTCTTAGCTGTATATGTGCAGTTTGAGATTTAAGGCCCTGCTGTTCTGAATGCTAGTCTCAGGAAACTTGAAGTGAGATTTGGTAATGTCACTATTGTGTTGCCAACTTTTTTCCTTACTAAAGGCTTGAAGACGCTCTGCCTCGACCAAGTTAGTCTCTGTACAAAGTACAGAACATGGGCATAGTAATTCAGTAATGGGGTAATGATCAGCTGAAGGAAGACCACAGTCAATACTGGTGACTAGTTCTCTTTGCCTCTTTAGGCACAGCTTCCAGAGTTTACTTTGTATCTTTAAGTTGAGCATTTATCCATTAAAATAACAGCCAATATAGGCAGCTCTTTATGGTAAGTAATCAGGTGTGCTCACTTGCAGAAAGAGAAGCCCCCAAGAGTGCTTGGAAGAAAGTTCTCCTGAGGAGGAGGTGAGGACCCATATGTTCCTGGTTGTTTTAAAGAGACTTTGTGTATTGGTAACATTATAATAGAGCCCCCACAGACTGCACATAGCCCTCAAAGGATTTTAAAGACAAGTTGTAGCTTGCCATATTTTCTGTGAATGTAAAATACTCCCTGGAAATATTAGACAAGAGCTTTACTGTGCATTAAATCACCTAAAGTCATATCACATATGGCAATGAAAGGGCAAAATAAACCGCTCTAATGGTCAGGAACTAGCTGCAGCCAAATACTAAAATGGCAATGAGACAGAACAATCTAACACTGTAAAATTTACAACTAATTTTACATACTGAATAAAAGTTAAATTGTAATGTTTTGTTGTAAATCAAACTGATTGTTGGTGTACAATGCCAGTTGTAATTTTTTGCCCATCATATTCCTTTATAAGGTGATATGACCAGAGCTATTGTTCTAAAATGAGTCAAAGTGAGGTGTGTTGTCAAATATATTTCTATGAAATTGAGAGTATGTTTTAGGCTGATATCATTGAGTTTATCAAGCTTATTTGGTACAGCAAAGTGCAAATTGCTGTGAGCTACAACAAACAAACTGAATTTTGCAATTTCCTTTATTGAAAAAAAAATCTCTCCTCTCCATATGAAAACATGTCGTTCATACTTCTTCCAGAGGCAAAACATTTACTTCACCACTCCAAAACCCAAAGAGCATTTATAATGCACTTTCTAACTCATTTAAGAAATTAGTTTTTTATTGTGCAGAAACTATATTGACCATCAAAGAAGTTTATTGAGGAAGAATTCTTTGTCCCAAATATTTCCCTAGCATACTGTACAAATTATAAATCAAGGCAAGATGAATATTTAGTACTCTACTACTGAGAAGTCATTGTATAAGCTAAAGGGCTGACATACGGGCCAAATATCGGGCGGTATCGGGCAGTTTCTATTGAACCGGCTGATACCGCCCGATATTTGGCCTGTATTTATGACCCTTTAGCTTATACAATTTGGCCTGTGTGTATGGCAGCCGACATAAGCTCACTGAAAGTTAGGCTTATGTCAAGGGGGCATAACTGAAAAAGGTCTGCCGATCAGCATCCGATCAATGCTCTCAGCCAATGGCTGAAAGTGCTGACCGGCATGGGGGGGCAGTCCCCGCAGTCCCCTTGTCAGCACACAATAGCTTATAGCAGTGTTCCCCAACCCTGTCCTCAAGGCCCACCAACAGGTCATGTTTTCAGGATTTCCATTGCTTTGCACAGGTGATTTGATCAGTTTCACTGCCTTACTAATTACCACAGCTGATTCATCTGAGGGAAATCCTGAAAACACGACCTGTTGGTGGGCCTTGAGGACTGGGTTGGGGAACACTGGCTTATAGGATTGTTAGTATAGGATCTCCTCCTGAGCTCTTCAGTTTTTTGTTCAGCCCTCTGGGTTGAACCAAAGAAAACTAATAGTGTGTACCAGGCTTAAGTTACTTCCTGGAACCTTCAGTTTTTGTTGTCTTATCCGAAAAAGACTATGTCACCAGTTCTGACTTTAAAATTAAAAACCCCTTATCCCTTTTTAATAAGTAAAAAATAATACACGTGCATGTTGAAGCTATGTTTTTCTTTCTTGATGAACTACTTCCTTTTTTATTGTAGCCCTTACAAAATTAAAAGGAAACTGACACTTCCAGAAGTGTTGAGCTCCACTATCTGTGGCCTTCCCCACTGTGATGTCACTCACACTGATATTGACAGCAGGAGTTACTTACAGATAGTTAGCTGTGATGAAAGGTTTTTCAGCATTCAGCCTGACAGCTACAGAAAGACTTTCCCTAGAGCTGTCAGGGCCGCATTATAAAAAAAAAACCTTCTTTACAGCTAACTATGTATAAGCAGTGCCCACTGTCAGTATTAGTGCAATCAGCATCAGCATTAAGCTTTGCAGGGAACCACAGCTATTTGCAGGGAACCACAGCCATTTATGCACACAAGAAACTCCTGAATCTCTGCAGGGCTGCCTGCAAGCAGGCTGTAAGTAGGCTTCATAATGGCCATGGCGCCCTGACAGTGGGAACCGCTTTAAGAGAAGCCGTATAAGCAGTAGTGACAAAGCAGCAGAAGAAGGGGGTGCCAGTTGGTAAGATCTGGCATTCCAGGAAGTGTCAGATTCCCACGAGCTTTCAAAAACAAATTAGAAATTAAACATTTTCAACACTTAGATTTATTATTTTTACTTTATTTTAAAAAGTGTTTATTTTAAAATGACTGTACTGATGACAGGGTCACTTAAATGCTCATGCATATATACATCTGTAAAAAAAGAGGACATAAACACATTATCCAAAACTGGTACAGTTACAAAATAAGCTAAAGCAAATACAGTCATGGCCAAAAATATTGGTACCCCTGCATTTCTGTCAGATAATGCACCAATTCGTCCACAACATTGTTGCAATTACAAATGTTTAGGCATTCTCATATTTATTTCTTTTGTTTGTATTGGTATGACACAAAAAAAGTGGAGAAACAAAAAGCCAAATCTGACACATTCCACGCAAAACTTAAAAAATGGACTGGACAAAATTTATGGCACCTTCTCAAAATTGAAGGAAATAATTGCATTGCGAGTTTGTGATGCTCCAGTAATTTGTAATTAAACTGACCTGTATCAATTAATAGGTGCTGACAATATAGAAATCACTCTGGCAACCAGTTAAAATGGTGAAAAGCTGACTCAACCTTTCTGTTTTGTGTCTCTGTGTGCCACATGGTGTGTGGAGAAGAGAAACAGCAGGAGGATTTGAGAACAAAAAATGTGCAAAAGAATGGACAATCTCAAGGTTACACGTCCATCTCCAGAGATCTTAATGTTCCTGTGTCCATTGTGCACAACATTGTCAAGAAGTTTACAGCCCATAGTACTGTACCTAATCTCCATGGATGTGGACGAAAGAGAAAAATTGACCAAAGATTGCAACGAAGGATTGTGCGAATGATGGCTAAAGAACCTCGATCAACTTCCAGACAAACTCAAGTTGACCTTCAGGCACAGGGTACAACTGTGCCAGCTCGCCATCTGAATGAAAAGGGACACTATAGTAGGAGACGCAAGAAGACCCCACTGCTGACACAGAAACATAAAAAAGCCACATTGGAGTTTGGAAAAACTTGCCTGAGGCAGCTAAAATCTTATTGGGAGAATGTGCTGTGGACAGACAAAAAAAAAATCACAGCTTTTTTGTAAAGCTGATCATTCTACCATTTTCAGAAAAAGAAATGAGGCCTTTAACCACTTCCCGCTGGGAGGATGTACATGGACGTACTCCCATTTCAGTGGTATTGATCTTTTCAGCCGGCGATTCTCTTCAAGGCAGAAGTCACCTTAGTTTCTAATTAGACACTCGATTACTTCTGCGGTTGCTGCAAAGGGGTTCCACCCCCCTTCCACCACCACTGCCGCCTCTTCTGGGCTCTCCCGTCCCATCACGGAGGCCAGGAGCGATGCGGCCAGCGGCGATGGCTGCCCTTTACAGAGAGAGAGGAATTGACGTCGTTCCCCTCTCTCTGTAACTCTGGGAACTGGGAGCGATGAGCAGTTTGTCACTTCTGGTTCCGCCTCTTTGTTTACCTGGCCAGCAACAGACAGGTAAGTAGCTGATCAGAAAGATCTGTCTGATCAGCTACATGGGGGGCCAGAGGAGAGATTTGGGGTCTAATAGCCCCAAATCTCTCCATAAAGAGGACCTGTCATGGCTCATGCTATCACAAGGGATGTTGTTCTTTGTGATAGCAATAAAGTTAGTACAAAAAAAGTGTAAAAATATATTTTTGTAAAAAATAAATAAATAAATATTAAAAAAATAAATTTAAAGCTTAAGCGCAAATGCATACGTTACTCCCGCACGCATACGTAAATGGCGATCGAACCACACATGTGAGGTATTGTCGCGAATGTCAGAGCGAGAGCAATAATTCTAGTACCACACCTTCTTTGCTACTCTAAACTGGTAATCTGTAAAGGCGTTTAAAGCATCGCCTATGGAGAATTTTAAGCACTGTAGTTTGCCAAAATCCCACGGGCACATGCACTTTTAAAGCATGACATGTTAGGTATCTATTTACTTGGCTTAACATCATCTTTCATATTATGCAAACAAATTGGGCTAACTTTAGTGTTTTGTTTTTTTAATTCATGAAAGTGTTTTTTTTTCCAATTAATGTGCCATTAAAATTTCAACACCCAACATTTTATTCTATAGGGTTTCTGCTATAAAATATATATAATTTTTGGGGGTTCTAAGTAATTTTCTATCAAAAAAAAGTTGATTTTTACATTAGGAGCGAAGTGTCAGAAATGACCTGGATGGCAAGTGGTTAAAGAAAATAATACAGTCCCTACAATCAAACATGGTGGAGGTTCACTGATGTTTTGATGTTGCTTTGCTGCTTCAGGCACTGGATGTCTTGACTCTGTGCATGGCATTATGAAATCTGAAGACTCCCAAAGAATTCTGGGGAGCAATGCAGGGCCCAGTGTCAGAAAGTTGGGTCTCCTTCAGAGGTCATGGGTCTTACAGCAGGACAATGACCCAAAACACATGCCAAAAAGCACCCAGAAATGGTTTAAGACAAAGCGCTGGAGAGTATTGAACTGGCCAGCAATGAGTCCAGATCTAAATCCCATAGAGGACCTGTGGATAGAGTTGAGCGAACACCTGGACGTTCGGGTTCTGCTGGTCCGTCCGAACTTCGGGACAAAGTCCGGGTCCGGGTCCGGACGGAACCCGAACGATCGCACGGACAACGAACCCCATTGAAATCAATGGGGACCCGAACTTTTAGGCACAAAAATGGCTGTAGCAAAGTCCTGGAAAGCCCCAGAGGGCTGCAAAAGGAAGTAAAATGGGGGTAAGGGTAGGGCAAGTGCCCTACAAAAAAAATGGGGACAGGGAAATAACTTTAAATATTTTTAAAAAAATAAAAACAAAAAAAAGCAAAAATGGAGGTGAATGTGGATCATCTTCAAACTGTGTCTGAAAAGTATTAATTAACGGTAGAAACCATATAACTGTTCCAAAATCATCTTCAAACTAGGGCAAGTGCCCTACAAATAAATGGGGATAGGGAAAATAAATTAAA